>WNGS01166011.1:3595975-3607508 GCA_020271785.1 Procambarus virginalis | reverse complement strand
TGTTAGAATTATTAATCTTACTTTTCGGTCAATTTAATAACATATGTCTACAGGAAAGACTGCTACCAAAATATACTAATATAATATATATATATATATATATATATATCTAGAATATATATATATATTTTATATATAATATATATATAGAAAATACAATTGCATGAACCACAAGAGAATATTAACAATCTTTAGACAACACCCACAGTGGGACTCGAACCCAGAAAGCACAACTATCTTCCAATAGCTGCCATAACTAGTATGCCTTAACCCACTACACCAAGTCAGACCCTTAAAAGAGATAGAGACTTCGAAGTATTTACCTCAAATCTCCACCTCCAAGGGCGCCAGATTAGTGATATACTCAAGCATTTTCATCAAGCCACTGTCAATGTGGGAGAACTCGTGTCTATGCTATAAGCACATACTTGCATGAACCACAAGAGAAGATTAACAATCTTTAGACAACACCCACCAGTGGGACTCGAACCCAGAAAGCACAACTATCTTCCAATAGCTGCCATAACTAGTATGCCTTAACCCACTACACCAAGTCAGACCCTTAAAAGAGATAGAGACTTCGAAGTATTTACCTCAAATATCTCCACCTCCCAAGGGCGCCAGATTAGTGAGGGGTCACTCAAGCATTTTTCATCAAGCCACTGTCAATGTGGGAGAACTCGTGTCTATGCTATAAGCACATACTTGCATGAACCACAAGAGAAGATTAACAATCTTTAGACAACACCCACCAGTGGGACTCGAACCCAGAAAGCACAACTATCTTCCAATAGCTGCCATAACTAGTATGCCTTAACCCACTACACCAAGTCAGACCCTTAAAAGAGATAGAGACTTCGAAGTATTTACCTCAAATATCTCCACCTCCCAAGGGCGCCAGATTAGTGAGGGGTCACTCAAGCATTTTTCATCAAGCCACTGTCAATGTGGGAGAACTCGTGTCTATGCTATAAGCACATACTTGCATGAACCACAAGAGAAGATTAACAATCTTTAGACAACACCCACCAGTGGGACTCGAACCCAGAAAGCACAACTATCTTCCAATAGCTGCCATAACTAGTATGCCTTAACCCACTACACCAAGTCAGACCCTTAAAAGAGATAGAGACTTCGAAGTATTTACCTCAAATATCTCCACCTCCCAAGGGCGCCAGATTAGTGAGGGGTCACTCAAGCATTTTCATCAAGCCACTGTCAATGTGGGAGAACTCGTGTCTATGCTATAAGCACATACTTGCATGAACCACAAGAGAAGATTAACAATCTTTAGACAACACCCACCAGTGGGACTCGAACCCAGAAAGCACAACTATCTTCCAATAGCTGCCATAACTAGTATGCCTTAACCCACTACACCAAGTCAGACCCTTAAAAGAGATAGAGACTTCGAAGTATTTACCTCAAATATCTCCACCTCCCAAGGGCGCCAGATTAGTGAGGGGTCACTCAAGCATTTTTCATCAAGCCACTGTCAATGTGGGAGAACTCGTGTCTATGCTATAAGCACATACTTGCATGAACCACAAGAGAAGATTAACAATCTTTAGACAACACCCACCAGTGGGACTCGAACCCAGAAAGCACAACTATCTTCCAATAGCTGCCATAACTAGTATGCCTTAACCCACTACACCAAGTCAGACCCTTAAAAGAGATAGAGACTTCGAAGTATTTACCTCAAATATCTCCACCTCCCAAGGGCGCCAGATTAGTGAGGGGTCACTCAAGCATTTTTCATCAAGCCACTGTCAATGTGGGAGAACTCGTGTCTATGCTATAAGCACATACTTGCATGAACCACAAGAGAAGATTAACAATCTTTAGACAACACCCACCAGTGGGACTCGAACCCAGAAAGCACAACTA
Source organism: Procambarus virginalis (assembly GCA_020271785.1). Taxonomy (NCBI): domain Eukaryota; kingdom Metazoa; phylum Arthropoda; class Malacostraca; order Decapoda; family Cambaridae; genus Procambarus; species Procambarus virginalis. The sequence goes on along the minus strand of WNGS01166011.1, from coordinate 3,605,618 downwards.
TCTTCCAATAGCTGCCATAACTAGTATGCCTTAACCCACTACACCAAGTCAGACCCTTAAAAGAGATAGAGACTTCGAAGTATTTACCTCAAATATCTCCACCTCCCAAGGGCGCCAGATTAGTGAGGGGTCACTCAAGCATTTTTCATCAAGCCACTGTCAATGTGGGAGAACTCGTGTCTATGCTATAAGCACATACTTGCATGAACCACAAGAGAAGATTAACAATCTTTAGACAACACCCACCAGTGGGACTCGAACCCAGAAAGCACAACTATCTTCCAATAGCTGCCATAACTAGTATGCCTTAACCCACTACACCAAGTCAGACCCTTAAAAGAGATAGAGACTTCGAAGTATTTACCTCAAATATCTCCACCTCCCAAGGGCGCCAGATTAGTGAGGGGTCACTCAAGCATTTTTCATCAAGCCACTGTCAATGTGGGAGAACTCGTGTCTATGCTATAAGCACATACTTGCATGAACCACAAGAGAAGATTAACAATCTTTAGACAACACCCACCAGTGGGACTCGAACCCAGAAAGCACAACTATCTTCCAATAGCTGCCATAACTAGTATGCCTTAACCCACTACACCAAGTCAGACCCTTAAAAGAGATAGAGACTTCGAAGTATTTACCTCAAATATCTCCACCTCCCAAGGGCGCCAGATTAGTGAGGGGTCACTCAAGCATTTTTCATCAAGCCACTGTCAATGTGGGAGAACTCGTGTCTATGCTATAAGCACATACTTGCATGAACCACAAGAGAAGATTAACAATCTTTAGACAACACCCACCAGTGGGACTCGAACCCAGAAAGCACAACTATCTTCCAATAGCTGCCATAACTAGTATGCCTTAACCCACTACACCAAGTCAGACCCTTAAAAGAGATAGAGACTTCGAAGTATTTACCTCAAATATCTCCACCTCCCAAGGGCGCCAGATTAGTGAGGGGTCACTCAAGCATTTTTCATCAAGCCACTGTCAATGTGGGAGAACTCGTGTCTATGCTATAAGCACATACTTGCATGAACCACAAGAGAAGATTAACAATCTTTAGACAACACCCACCAGTGGGACTCGAACCCAGAAAGCACAACTATCTTCCAATAGCTGCCATAACTAGTATGCCTTAACCCACTACACCAAGTCAGACCCTTAAAAGAGATAGAGACTTCGAAGTATTTACCTCAAATATCTCCACCTCCCAAGGGCGCCAGATTAGTGAGGGGTCACTCAAGCATTTTTCATCAAGCCACTGTCAATGTGGGAGAACTCGTGTCTATGCTATAAGCACATACTTGCATGAACCACAAGAGAAGATTAACAATCTTTAGACAACACCCACCAGTGGGACTCGAACCCAGAAAGCACAACTATCTTCCAATAGCTGCCATAACTAGTATGCCTTAACCACTACACCAAGTCAGACCCTTAAAAGAGATAGAGACTTCGAAGTATTTACCTCAAATATCTCCACCTCCCAAGGGCGCCAGATTAGTGAGGGGTCACTCAAGCATTTTTCATCAAGCCACTGTCAATGTGGGAGAACTCGTGTCTATGCTATAAGCACATACTTGCATGAACCACAAGAGAAGATTAACAATCTTTAGACAACACCCACCAGTGGGACTCGAACCCAGAAAGCACAACTATCTTCCAATAGCTGCCATAACTAGTATGCCTTAACCCACTACACCAAGTCAGACCCTTAAAAGAGATAGAGACTTCGAAGTATTTACCTCAAATATCTCCACCTCCAAGGGCGCCAGATTAGTGAGGGGTCACTCAAGCATTTTTCATCAAGCCACTGTCAATGTGGGAGAACTCGTGTCTATGCTATAAGCACATACTTGCATGAACCACAAGAGAAGATTAACAATCTTTAGACAACACCCACCAGTGGGACTCGAACCCAGAAAGCACAACTATCTTCAATAGCTGCCATAACTAGTATGCCTTAACCACTACACCAAGTCAGACCCTTAAAAGAGATAGAGACTTCGAAGTATTTCTCAAATATCTCCACCTCCCAAGGGCGCCAGATTAGTGAGGGGTCACTCAAGCATTTTCATCAAGCCACTGTCAATGTGGGAGAACTCGTGTCTATGCTATAAGCACATACTTGTGCTTATAGCATGACTTGTGATTTATAGCATTATTCGAATATTATATAGAATTATAGATTATAATATATATATATATATATTATATATATATAATATATATATATATATATATAATGTGTTGTGTGTGGGTGTGATACTGGCAGCAGGTTTCATTTAAACATCACTGATATGACTTCATATTCTGTAGATTTTTTATTTGTTTAGGGCTTTTATCCCTCTGACTAGTGTTCTTGCATCTTGGTTTATTTGGAAGAGGATTTCTCCAAATGTAATCTTTGTTCGAGGTAAAACTAAAGAAATAATTAACTGTAGAATGTATTACACATTATAAATTTACTCAACGTTTCGAACGTACGTGGATCATTCTCAAGTGAATAGGACAATACTGGCCATATTGGATTTTTACCATTAGGGAGGTAGGTACAGTCAAAATAGGTGAGGAATAAGGTTTAGAGTGGCGAAGAGTAAGGCGAAACAAGGGGGAACACCATTCAAAGATTAATGAGGTGTAGTGGCGTGGTATGTTGAGCAGCGCCGTCTATGTTGGCATCTTCACGTTCCGGTCTTGTTCTACTCTCATGATGGGTACAGTGAATTGTTCCATTATTGGGTATTTATGGGTGGGTGTTGGCTTTTATGTGGATTGTTTCAAGAATACAAGAGTTACATTCGTGTATAAAGCCGCCAGCTCGCATAGTGTTTTGAACACGTCCTTAATCCTATTTTTTTTCCTGGAATACGACCCGCCAAATTGTTTAAAAACCAGGTCCTCATTCACTACTGGATGAACAGAGGCTATAGTTAAGGGTTGGCGCCAGTCAATAATTCCGGCCAGGATACGAACCCAGGCCAAATCACTTGCGAAGCGCTGAGCGAATGTTTTACCACTGCGCTAAGAGGACTACATACTTATATATATAATATATATATATATATATTATATATATATATATATATATATATATATATATATATATATATATATATGAGTGCTTTTAAATTCAGCCATCCAGAAAATCACATAAGACAAAAGAAACAGCAAAAGAAAACTTGTTCAAATCATAAAGAAATATACAAAGTCTTTTTATGGTCATATAAATCTTGAATCAATAATTGCAAATACAATTCGTCTTCATCTTGAAAAACATAAATTAATAAATGAGTCGCAACATGGTTTTACAAATGGCCGTTCATGTTTACAAATTTGCTATCTTTTTATTCCAGCATAGTTGAGGCAGTTGATAGTGGTAAGATTGTGATGTTGTGTACCTTGACTTTAGCAAAGCTTTTGATACAGTGCCACATGTAAGATTAATTAAAAAAATAGAGGCTCATGGTATTGGGGGTGCTATATTAAGTTGGATTAGGGCATGGCTATTCCAAAGGAAACAGAGAGTTAGTATAAATGGGGTTAAGTCAGAGTGGGATAATGTTGTTAGTGGAGTGCCTCAAGGCTCTGTCCTGGGACCTCTGTTGTTTATAATATATATAAATGATTTAGATTCAGGTTTGAGTAGCAACATTTGCAAATTTGCAGATGATACAAAAATCGGTAGGGAAATTAACACGAAAGACGACTCGCTATCACTTCAAGTTGATCTAAATAGGGTTTTAAAATGGTCAAAAGACTGGCAGATGCAGTTTAATGCTAATAAATGTAAAGTTTTGAGGCTAGGTAATGATGATAGAGTTACAAGATACGAGCTAGATGGTGTTGAGATTGCGAAGTCGGATTGCGAAAGGGATCTGGGAGTTATAATTAGTAAGAATTTAAAACAAATGGATCAATGCATGAATGTTCGTAATAAGGCAAATAGGACACTGAGATTTATTAATCGAAGCGTTAGTAACAAGACACCTGGTGTGGTTCTTCAGCTATATCTTGCTCTAGTTAGGCCCCATTTAGACTATGCAGTTCAGTTTTGGTCGCCGTACTATAGAATGGATATAAATTCACTTGAACGTGTCCAGCGTAGGATGACAAAGTTAATTCCCCAAATTAGAAATCTTTCACATGAAGAAAGATTAATAAAGCTTAAATTGCATTCACTGGAAAGGCGAAGAGTTAGGGGTGACATGATAGAAGTTTACAAGTGGATGAATGGACATAACAAAGGGGATATTAATAGGGTATTAAAAGTATCAACACAGGACAGAACGCGAAACAATGGGTATAAATTGGATAAGTTTAGATTTAGGAAAGACTTGGGTAAATACTGGTTCGGTAACAGGGTTGTTGATTTGTGGAACCAATTGCCGCGTAACATTGTGGAGGTGGGGTCCCTCGATTGTTTCAAGCGTGGGTTGGACATGTATATGAGTGGGATTGGGTGGTTATAAATAGGAGCTGCCTCGTATGGGCCAATAGGCCTTCTGCAGTTACCTTTGTTCTTATGTTCTTATAAGAAGTAGGAGAGTCCAGGAGTTTATAACCTCATGGGTGATAAAGCGTCTCCTCTCTCACGTTGGGGTTTGTTGTGCTCGAAGATGCTCCCCGCCCCTTATATGTGTTACATTTGACCTCTTAAACACGTGGTCTCAAATAATATCCTCCAAACTGTTGTTAATCTGGATGAGATGAGCCGTGTCATGAGTGGTGTGCAGTGGTAGTCCCGTGGCCGTTCCTGCAGGGGCCAGATTCACGAAAGCACTTACGCAAGCACTTAAAAACGTGTACATCTTTCCTCAATCTTTGACGGCTTTAGTTACATTTATTAAACAGTTTACAAGCATGAAAACTTCCCATTCAACTGTTGTTATAGTTATAAACAGCCTCCTGGTGCTTCGGAGCTCATTAACTGTTTAATAATTGGAAACAAAGTCACCAAAGATTAAGAAAAGATGTACAGGTTCGTAAGTGTTTGCGTAAGTTCTTTCGTGAATGTGGTTCCTGGTATGGGAGTCCACTTAGTTCTGTGATGATTTTTGTCGAACCGTGTTAAACATTCTCCAAGGCAAATCTGTCCTTTTGAAGGTGAAGTTTCCATGCTTGGATACAATGGTCCAAATGAAGGCGCACCACAGACTTGCGAATTCAAAGCTTCGTTTGACTATTCCTATTTTTTTTACTCCAGCTTCCACTTGCTGTGCAATTTTCAATTACTGGTGGATAATGACTACTGGGAATTTTTCTTCATCAATCTGCTGCAAGATAATGATTGATTGTTACTGATTTGATAGTTGTGATATGCATTATGTCCTACATGCAAGGTCTTGCAATTTTCAATATTGTAAGGCATTTGCCAGTCTTCTGATATTCGTGGAGTTTATATAGATCTCTTTATAAAGGCATCAATATAATTTTCGCATCGCACTTTACCACAGATCTTAGTGTCATCTGCAAAGTTGGTGCTGTGGTTTGTAATATTGCCATCTGTGTCACAGATGTATATATATTAATGCCACTTACTGGACCAGCCATAGGCTTAGGGGCCGCGCAGGAATAGCCATGCAAAAAAAGCAATATTTACAAACACGTTGTTACATTACCGTTATAGTCATTCGAGGAGGACTTGGACTCTCCAAGCCCCAGCTCGTCCTCCAGCGCCTCCCACAAGTAGTGCAGCTCTGGAACCTTATCGACCTGATGTAGCAGGCGAGACCCCTGAGGAAGAGTGGAAGAGTGGCTAGCAAGTGAAGATATCACATGACGATACTCTCATCTCAGCAATATCCGTCAGAAAGTTATAAACTTAACCAAATAAGCCTTTATTAATTTATAAAGCAAATAAGTATTATTCCTACTGGGATGATATGTGTATGATTCACATTATTACACTATAAAAACCTCGTATATTGAACAGTAGTCAAATGTTTATCAATAGAAGTATTTAGCTTTTACAAGCATATTATTACAACAAGTTATGTTTCTACTGAACTAGCCAACACTAAATGTTTAGCGTTTTATTAAATATTTGAACATATGAGGTAGTGAACACAAGCAGTAACGCGGTGATGCAGTTCAACACTTGTGTGGTAGTTCAGTAGTCTATAGCAAGGAACTACAGTACGGTAAGTGTAGCAGCCTACAGCAGGGACTACAGTACAGTAAGTGTAGCAGCCTACAGCAGCAACTACAGTACAGTAAGTGTAGCAGCCTACAGCAGGGACTACAGTACAGTAAGTGTAGCAGCCTACAGCAGGGACTACAGTACAGTAAGTGTAGCAGCCTACAGCAGGGACTACAGTACAGTAAGTGTAGCAGCCTACAGCAGGGACTACAGTACAGTAAGTGTAGCAGCCTACAGCAGGGACTACAGTACAGTAAGTGTAGCAGCCTACAGCAGGAACTACAGTACAGTAAGTGTAGCAGCCTACAGCAGGGACTACAGTACAGTAAGTGTAGCACTCAAATGACATGAATTTACCATTTAGCTAAATTACCTGACGTAGAAGTTGGTGCCAGAGGAGGGAGGGGTCGTGGCTCAGCAGTCTCTCCAGGACGTGCGTGAAGGAGCGCTGGTGGGCGGGGTCCGGGCCACACGTCCCCGGGTGGGAGGCCGCCTGTAACACCACCGCCGCTGCTCCCTTAACAACACACTCTTACATGTGTACCTTAACAACACACTCTTACATGTGTACCTTAACAACACACTCTTACATGTGTACCTTAACAACACACTCTTACATGTGTACCTTAACAACACACTCTTACATGTGTCCCTTAACAACACACTCTTACATGTCTTGAACACACACACTTACACCCTCACAGCTGCACTCTGGCTTTATAAGTCATGAACATTTAGTCACTGTAAATGTTGAATTTTATGTCATTATGCTAATCGTATTTTTAATTTTTAATGTTGTGTTTCACACAGTTTTCATAATTATTACAGAATTAAACAAAAACACACAATAAATACAGGGCCGGATTAAGACCTTCAGAGGCCCTGAGCATTTCAAAGATTCTGATGCTCCCTTAAATATCTCATTCAAAATATAAACAATACTTAACCGTAAAATAAAATTTATTTTTTCGAAATGAAGCAAAACTAAGATGTAAAATAATGTTCCTTCTGTATAGTTGCACTTTATTTATATTTGAAGAGTTTTCTCCTGCTTGTTCTAGGAGCCAAGTCTTTGATCAGATCCACAAGACTAATGTTACATCTGCTGCTGTGCTTGGTAGAGGCCTCCAGCCCGCCCTGTTGCCTGGCTGCTCTCCTGTGGGTTTAATATACTCTATCTGGAGTATAATGAACACTGTTCAGCAATTTGTGACCATTAATGTTTAAAATATACCAAACAAATGTCTACATTGTAAAGGTACTCTTAAGGCCTTACACAATTATTTTTAATAAGTTCAGTGTAACTGAATCTTGTTTTTACATTTATGTTGGACTGAACTTATGGCGCACACATGAGTGAAACTGGTGAAGTTCAACTTCACCTCAGCTTCAAGCTGAGAACTTGGTGCTCAAGTTCTCTGGGTAAGCACAATCAGCTTCTGACAACACAGAGTACATTCCAGTTTCTGTACATGACGAGGTTTAAAACTTTTGGGAGTTTGAAGTGCCTTGTAATCAACATCTGGAAGCATTTCCTTCGTATCTTTCAAACTCATCTCGTGAAGTGCACAGTTGGTCAGCTTTGGTTTTAACTTTACATCTTCGTTCTGCAGACCTTGTTGGCTTCCTCGGAAAATTTAGCAAAATTTCATCCCCCACATTCAACATAAAAATTAATTTTAGTTCTTGCATCTTATTTGCAATGTCATTTGCAAAGAGGCTACAGTTAAGGATTGGCGCCAAGTCAACCCTCCCCGGCCAGGATACGAACCCAGGCCAAAGCGCTTGCGAAACGCCGGGCGAGTGTTACCACTTCGCCATGGGGACTGCATGTGTAAAACTTGGGCTGGCTTCAGCAGAAGCCTCCAGACTGCCTGTCGATTCAGTGGACCATCGGTTGTTTAAATTATAGCAAGTACAGTAGCAGCCTACAGTGTAGCAGCCTACAGGTATATATATCCTGTAGGATATCCTGTATATATATCATGTATATATCCTGTATATATATATCCTGTAGGTATATATATCCTATATCCGAGTCACATCAGCCTACAGGTAAGATGTGCGGCTGGGAGTATATTGATCGCTGGTTCAAATCACCTCATTGCTACAATTGGTTTTCTCATTATTTGTATTATTGTATATGTTGTTTGTCATTTTTCATTTATTATGGGGGCTCCTTTGGGTGGAAATTAGTCCAGCTGCTCCATTTACTGTTTTGTACCATATGGACCATGGTAATGGTAAATCCGGTAATGAAAATTTTCTGTGCTGCCTCCTTCCCTTGATGCTCTAAGCACGTAATATTACTTAATTAAGGGTTAATCCAGCCCTGAATAAATGTTATGCAAGTGGAAGTAGGTAAACAAAGGCGGTGGTGGAGACCTGCGTGAGGAGGGCGGCGGCGTCAGCGAGTGTGGCAGTCAGCCTCTGGGTGTGGAGGCTCCAGGTCACCTCCACCTCCCCCTCCCGGGTCGCATCCCCAAGCACCCACACCAACTCCTCCTCTCCACCCTCACCTCTGAACTCGTCCACTTCTGTAACTGAGGTACAGCAAGGATAATACAAATTAGAGATGTTGAGAAACAGGAACAATGAAAAGAACAGATAATTATAAACTATTCATATTAATGTTGACTCGCTCCTCGTAGCTCATACCTCCAGCTCGGGTACTAGTCTGGTGGCAAACCATTGAACCTTTTCCAGTTAGTCTTATGCTGACTAGATAGGGACTCCATGCTGGAGCCGCATACTCCAGGATTGGTCTGACATATGTGGTATATAATGTTCTGAAAGATTCCTTACACAAGTTTCTAAAGGCCGTTCTTATGTTAGCCAACCTGGCATATGCTGCTGATGTATCCTCTTGATATGAGCTTCAGGGGACAGGTCTGGCGTGATATCAACCCCCAGGTCTTTCTCTCTCTCTGACTCTTGAAGTATTTCATCTCCCAAATGATACCTTGTATCTGGTCTCCTGCTTCCTACCCCTATCTTCATTACATTACATTACATTGCTTGGGTTAAACTCTAACAGCCATTTGCTCGACCATTCCTGTGTGTGTGTGTGTGTGTGTGTGTGTGTGTGTGTGTGTGGTGTGTGTGTGTGTGTGTGTGTGTTTGTTTGTTTGTTTGGAGGCCTCTGGCTGGGCGTGTGTTTGGGGGGGGGAGAAATGGTTGTCTCGTCCAACCCTGTTGTTATAGATTCGGCTACTGGGAACAAAACGGTCAAAGTAGCACGGGCTATGGTGAGCCCGTAGTGGACTTACCTGGTACAGGAGCGGGGCTGTAATTGTTTGCTTATCGCCCATTCCTTCACCTCTTCCTTTTCTACCTTTCCCATGACCGCACCTCACACCCGCCCCCCCCCCTCTTTCTCTCACATTGCTAAAACCCCACCGTGCCCCCCCCCTTCCTGGATATAGAGGTGTCAACAGAGGGATGTGTGGAAGGATGTGAGAGTGAGGGGAGGGGGGTGGGGGGGTGGAGGGGTGGAGG
>WNGS01166011.1:3568637-3586715 GCA_020271785.1 Procambarus virginalis | reverse complement strand
GGTAAAGGAGGATACACTCTGAATCTTGAAAGCTGTCTTGAGGTAACATCCTGGTATATACATGTTGTTCTCAATCTTCTTCTTCTGTCCCTTCCTCTCTCTTTCTTAGCCGTTCTACACTTTCCTATAACTCCTTGCTGTCATTTAACTCCCCTTCCCCCTTTGCTCCTCTCTTTTCCTTTATTCCTTTCCTTTTACATTCCTCGTTCCTTTTCCTCATATTCTTGCCTTCATTCTCCTTCATTTCCATCAGTCTGTTCCCTCTTAACTTTCTATTTATTTCGTTTTCCCTCTCCTTTTGTGTCTTTTTTTTCCCGTGGGTAGTTTGACCCTTGTTTGAGGTGTTTTTTTTTTGGTGCGATCAACCTGCCTGTCGGCGTTCGCAGCCGGCAGTGTGAGTGCCCGCTTGGGGGTAGCTCACGTACCGCCGCAAATGGAAGCAGAACATCGACCTTCGACTTGACTGATACCAGAGGGTGATGTAGCCTTAAAGCCTTTTTTCTCTCTATATATAGGTGGGTACAGGAGCAGACTACTGTTGACTCCTGTTAGTAGGCTGAGAGGTCTCCCTTCCCGTAGCTCGTGGTAGGTCTTACTTGCTTTTACTGTAAAACTCGCGAATCCTTTTACAATCAGGTATGCCCAATTACTGCTGGGTGAACAGGGGTTTCACAACAGTTAAGGATTGCTCAATCCTCTCAATTAATCTATAGTCAGTCCTCTCTGGCCAGGACTCGAACCCAGATGAAATCGCTTCTGAGGCAAGTATGATACCACTGGACCACCAGTGATATCCGGCTGCACGACAATTCTGAGTCTGTAAGCACACCCTGGTGTCTGTACACGTACACCTGTGTCTGTACATGCACACCAGTGTGTATGTGTGTACACTTACACCAGTGTGTTTAGGCATGCACAGATGTCTGTCCGCTGGATCTTTGGAATTACTTTATTAACTCTCGTGTTGATGATGATATCCTCATAATGCACGTAGAGTCTGCCAGTGCAGACTACTGATCACATGCCTCTGTATGACTAACCATCCTGTGTGATGGGGATTTTTAGCACCACGTAGCTAGTTCTTGACACACTGTACTCCCCTTCATATAGTCTAGGGTAGCTGCACAACTCCACATGTACCTAAATGTGTTAATAAGGAGAGTACGTATTCAGAAAATAAATACGATTCGATTATTATTATTATGAAAGGCCAGTAAATGTGCATTATTGAGAAAATCTTGGCGTGGTGATACCTGTGTTGGGAGCAGCATCTGTTCTTCCCTAGATCTTGAGAACGCCTCAGATCTACGCCAGGTCTGGGGTTTCCAATATTATATCAGATGTGCCACTCTCCACTCTCTCTCTCTCTCTCTCTCGTCTCTCTCTCTCTCTCTCTCTTCTCTCTCTCTCTCTCTCTCTCTCTCTCTCTCTCTCTCTCTCTCTCTCTCATATCACGTGATGCTCTTCTCTCTTCCTCCTCCTGGCTGGAACAGTCGCCATACTTTCTTTCCAGATCTTCTCCCGTCTTCTGGAAATTGTTCGTGCCTCGTCCTGCTTGAAGCGTGTCTTGACACTGTCGTTATGTATTGGTATATCTTTCCTTATTGGTTATATATGGCTCTTCCACCCTACGTACCAAACTAACTTGTTTTCTCTGTGTCTCTGTCTGTCTGTCTCTCTCTCTGTTGCAGTTATTTAAGTCATCGTTCTGTCTTCGCTATCCTTTCTGTCGTCAAAGGAACATTTTGCGCTCATGCTTCAACTTGAGGAATCGGGCAGCTATCATGCCACACTTGGCCACACCTGGCCGTTCAGGTGTGTCGCACCACCCACTGCCACACACCACCCCTGAGGATGATCCACTTTCCCCTCTCCTGTCTCCCTCACCCCGCCCCCCCCCTTTTTCTATATATTTACCCCTCTGGCTTGTCTGGCTGAATTATGTGGCTACGTAGACTGGCTCATATTGCACAATGTTGCATATTGACGTGTGTAGGTGCGTCTCCAGCTGGTCTTAAGATTTGGATTAAGACGTGCTGGTATGCAAGCGCGAAGAGGCTGCGTAAACAAGATGGGGAGGCAGACGAAAGTGAACAAACGGTCTTGGACAGCAGCAGCAACAGCGGCAGCAGCAGCAGCAGCAGCAACAGCAGCAGCAGCAGCAACAGCGGCAGCAGCAGCAGCAACAACAGCGGCTAGCAGCGACTCGCTACTGGGAACACCAACGAGCAAACAGCTTTGCAAGCCGATACGCGTTTGTCTAAACAACGCGACGGCTTATCTGAGGCAGTCGCCATTGTCGGGTAGAGGAAGCGGGGAGGCCAGGCGTGCCTCGCCCGTGTTTGGTCGCCCAGGACCTGCACTCTCATTAATTCTCACGAGGAGGGGAAACAAAAATAGGTTAGAGAAAGAAAAATGTAAATACCTGCTAATGGTGAATAGTGTGAGTTTCATCTTGGTAGTCGGGGGAATATTGACCTTTGTGCCCTGCGACACAAGGTCCAACTCTACCCGTCGGCCAATGGTAATTTGGCAGGATTTACAAGATGGTTTCTAACATTACAATTAACGCCGGGGTCTCTCTTGTTTATTCTGCCACCTGAGGAGACGGCTAGATAAAGAAATGTTCGTTAAACACAAGCGTAAGATATACCCTTATAAACGATGGTTAACGAGTTTTAAACGCTATACCTAAGTTCTTCCCATATTTGTTAAGTTGGTTAAATAGTTTGCCGGATATTGTATATGTGTATATTGAGAGACGCCAAGCTGAAGGTGGACTTTATAACTTGCAAATAAAGTCTCGCTTGTGTGAAGAACTTCATGGAGTTTGAGAATGATTGAAAAGGACAAAATGCACACAGGGAGAATATTTGCAAGGGACAAAACGATGAAGTATTCCTTCACTGTTTTGACCTTAAATACGAGGTCAGAATATTTTGTCCAGGTATTTTTTCCTCTGGACAAGGGAATATTTTGTCCAGGTATTTTTTTCCTCTGGACAAGTCTGGTTGGTACACTTGAGGTCAGTGAGGTCAGAGACACGAGGGATTATATATATATATATATATATATATATATATATATATATATTATATATATATATATATTTATATTATATATATATATATATATATATATATATATATATATATATATATATATATATATATATATATTATCTCTCATATTATATAATATTATATATTTCAATTTTACTTCATTATTATCGGTGGTGTTGCATTAGACAATTGTCCGACAGTTGATAAGACGGGTCTCGGGAGCCGGTACACAACTCTGCAAGCACATTTAGGAGAGTACCTTCAGGTGGATTACACACTGAGAATGATTGCATAGATCTGTATTTGTGCTTGTGACATTGCAAATTGCAATCAAGATCGTTGGCGGGGGAAATGAGCATTTGATTACCAGCGAACAGAAGGAAAATTCTCACCTTGGAGACTGTCCCGCCCTGGTGCTGTCATCTTGCTCATCACGTGTCGAATACTTACGATTCTCTCAAGGAAATATATATATCCTATATACCTTTTTTTTTAATCTATGTGTGGAGATGAGCTGGTTATGTGTGGAAACTTTGTTTTTTGATAGGACCTTGCTGTTTGTGCATTCATTATCAGGCGTCTCGACAGGGATGGTTGTTGTCTTGCCTTTATATTGAGATCGTTAGGGCTGACAATTCCCAAGTGGGCATGTGATAGCAAAGAATCTTTCACAGCTTCAAGAGCATGCATGACTACCGAAGCCCCAGAAAGTATTAATACAAGATGTACAATAGCTAGTAGGCGGGGCTGCAGAGCTATACCTCGCTAATCTAAATGCACAACTAGGTAAGCACACACACACACACACACACACGCACGCACGCACGCACGCACGCACACACACACACACACACACACACACACACACACACACACACACACACGCACACACACACACACACACACACAAACCACACACACACACACACACACCAATGCTCGCTAGAGTTATGAAAATATTCATTATTGCTACATCTCTGTTCCCTATTCTTTGCACAACCCTCCCCCGTTCCATTCCCTTTCCACCTCTCTTACCCCTGCTCACCCCTCATCAATTATCACCCCTTTCTCTTTCCACCCCTTTCATTACTCTCTCCTTAATCACAGGCTTTCATCGGCCCAGACAATTATTATTATTATTATTATACTTTGTGCTCTACCCTTTGTTTATCATGTGTGTTATGTCTTTCTGTCGGCCGAGCTCCAGCTCTCGGTCCCTTGCATCTCTTTCTCTTTTCTTTTCTAATTTTATTCGATTTCCCCCTAGTTACTTCCCTCCACGCTTTCGTCTACCTGTTTATTGCTAGGTGTATAGTGGCATCAGGTGAAAGGAAAGTTGTTCTAAACGTCTCTTCAAGGGATGTATACACAGGGAGGTAAATACTTGGCTTCTCGGTGTATACTCACTTGAGAGTTTACTCAAGTCATTAGGTTTACTCAAGTCATTAGGCTTACTCACGTCCTTAGCCTTACTCAAATCCTTAGGCTTACTCAAGTCCTTAGCCTTACTCAAGTCCTTAGCCTTACTCAAGTCCTTAGCCTACTCAAATCCTTAGGCTTACTCAAGTCCATAGCCTTACTCAAGTCCTTAGCCTTACTCAAGTCCTTAGCCTTACTCAAGTCCATAGCCTTACTCAAGTCCTTAGCCTTACTCAAGTCCTTAGCCTTACTCAAGTCCTTAGCCTTACTCAAGTCCTTAGCCTTACTCAAGTCCTTAGCCTTACTCAAGTCCTTAGCCTTACTCAAGTCCTTAGCCTTACTCAAGTCCTTAGCCTTACTCAAATCCTTAGGCTTACTCAAGTCCATAGCCTTACTCAAGTCCTTAGCCTTACTCAAGTCCTTAGCCTTACTCAAGTCCTTAGCCTTACTCAAATCCTTAGGCTTACTCAAGTCCATAGCCTTACTCAAGTCCTTAGCCTTACTCAAATCCTTAGGCTTACTCAAGTCCATAGCCTTACTCAAGTCCTTAGCCTTACTCAAGTCCTTAGCCTTACTCAAGTCCTTAGCCTTACTCAAATCCTTAGGCTTACTCAAGTCCTTAGCCTTACTCAAGTCCTTAGCCTTACTCAAGTCCTTAGCCTTACTCAAATCCTTAGGCTTACTCAAGTCCATAGCCTTACTCAAGTCCTTAGCCTTACTCAAATCCTTAGGCTTACTCAAGTCCATAGCCTTACTCAAGTCCTTAGCCTTACTCAAGTCCTTAGCCTTACTCAAGTCCTTAGCCTTACTCAAATCCTTAGGCTTACTCAAGTCCATAGCCTTACTCAAGTCCATAGCCTTACTCAAGTCCTTAGCCTTACTCAAGTCCTTAGCCTTACTCAAGTCCATAGCCTTACTCAAGTCCTTAGCCTTACTCAAGTCCATAGCCTTACTCAAGTCCTTAGCCTTACTCAAGTCCTTAGCCTTACTCACGTCCTTAGCCTTACTCACGTCCTTAGCCTTACTCAAGTCCTTATATAACTAAAATATTCCTTGCTGGCTGATCAATTGGGTCAAGTGATTAAGATTGATATAAGCCTTAAAACCCAACATACCAAACGGTCTTTTTTTTTTTGCTCCCCTCTGCAGCGGGAGTCGAACCTGGAACCTCCCGCTTGTGAGCCGACCGGAAAGACCACTGCACTACTGAACCAAACTACAAAACAAATTAACACCATTTCAGTAATGTCATCCACCAAATTCCATCCTGGATTCGCTTGAGACGTAACAACCACAAACACCCAAAGAATAATTCTGTACACTGTTGCTCTGGGAATTTAGGTCTTGTGACATTAGTGGGTTAGCACACTCCTCCTCCCCCGTTTCCACTGTCATCAGACACTCATGGGATTAATTAGGGAAGTGTCGGAAGAGGCTGATGATTTTTGAAGAGCATAATAAGCATAATTAAGCTGAAGTGCGGTAAGCTGGACCTCTAAACGTTGTTCTTCTATATACACGAACACGCGGGTGGTTCATGTGTAGCACTATCTCCACTACGGGCTCGCCATAGCCCGTGCTGCTTGGAACTTTTTTGTTCCAAGTAGCGAATCTTAAACAACAGGATGGTTTTGTGTACTTAAGGGTGGCCTTAAGTGCGTGTTATTATTTTTTAAATCATGTAAGAGGTACTTATGTACTGCTAGGTGAACAGTCGCATGAGCTGAAAGGAAATGTTGATCAAACGGGTCTGTCCTGCCCCCGGGAGTCGAACCCGAGACATTTTAGGGTTAGGGTACATGATGAGGCATGTGTGCCTGTTCTTGCTAGGACGTTGGCGCGTGTCTGTTCCTAGGAGACCTGTTCCTAGGACACACAACATCTATATATTAGACAGCACACATTCCTTCCTTCTTAGGAGGCCAGTACATGCTCTTAGGAGGTCAGTACATGCTCCTAGGAGGTCAGTACGTGCTCCTAGGAGGCCAGTACATGCTCCTAGGAGGTAGTACGTGCTCCTAGGAGGCCAGTACATGCTCCTAGGAGGCCAGTACGTGCTCCTAGGAGGTCAGTACATGCTCCTAGGAGGCCAGTACGTGCTCCTAGGAGGCCAGTACGTACTCCTAGGAGGCCAGTACATGCTCCTAGGAGGCCAGTACATGCTCCTAGGAGGCCAGTACATGCTCCTAGGAGACCAGTACATGCTCCTAGGAGGCCAGTGCATGCTCCTAGGAGGCCAGTAGTCTTAAACATGGAATCTAATTCTGTTTGAGGACTGTTAACCCCGGCCGATAACTTCAGTACAGATGGAAAGGTTTTGTAATATATTCTTTTCATGCGCTTCCTGTCCCACTGACACCCCCCCCCATCCCACAACCTCCCCCCCCCACTCTCCCTCCCACACACACACCCCGTCCCATCTACCCCTTCTCCTACTCTCACCCCCCCTCCCCTAAAGCCCTCCATCTATTGCTATTCTTATTTCCGTTCACCTGGTCTACACTTCCGCCCCTCCCTGACCGGTCTCACCTGCCTGTCAACCCTCTCTCTCTCTCCCCTTCCTCTCCTCCCACCAACATCCTCCAACAATGCTCCTTCTCCTCCCTCACCTCCCCCACAACGTTCTAAAATAGCGCCCTGCTTCTCCACCCGTCAATCTTAAGCTAGTTCATCGATGATTTTCATGACATTCTTTATCATCAGTTGTTTGGCATTTCCCTGCTTCTTAGCCTTCCCTCCCTCTCTTTCTCCCTCTCTCGTCAATCTTTTTCTCCCAACAATAACTCCCTATAAATCCTCCCCTCCGCCTTTTGTCTCCATTTCGCACCTATGGCTCAGCTTTCAGGCCAACCTCAACCGGTTTACACACACACACACACACACACACACACACACACACACACACACACACACACACACACACACACACACTCACACTCACACTCAAACACACATATCAGGCGGGACCAAAGAGCCAAAGCTCAACCCCCCGCAAGCACAAATAGGTGAGTACATACACAAGCACACACTGAGGTACTCACCTAGTTGTGCTTGCGGGGGTTGAGCTCTGGCTCTTTTGTCTAGCCTCTCAAACAACTGGTGTACAGATTCCTGAACCTGTTGGTCTCTGTCATATCTACATTTGAAAGTGTGTATGGAGTCAGCCTCCACCACATCACTGCCTAATGAATTTCATTTGTTAACTACTCTGACACTCTCCCTGGTGTATGTGTGTGTTTGTTTGTGGTTTTACAGTGTCATTGTATATGCAATGTTGGCCGCCTTTAAAGCACGTTGCTGTCTTGCCTATATTTTGAGAACTTTGCGTCTGGTAGTTCCCAAGTGGGTTTAGCTCAAGCCATCAAGCAGAATTAGTCTCTCGCATTTCTTTCGGTGTCGGGAAATTCGTCATGTATAATTCTTCAATTATGTTATCGATGAGATCTGGAATAGGACCGAGCCTTATATCCCAGAGCTTAGTCCTTATATCCCATATCCTTGTCGTAATATCCCAGGTCCTTGTCCTTATCCCCTTTCCAAGTACTGCGTGGTCATGCTGGCTTAACGTTTTCTCCTTATAAGAACCCTACTCCTTCAGTACAGGCTTAGAATTGGTTCCATATTCACTTATATCTTCTAAATATTATTAATTATTTCTCATTATTTCCCTATTCTTATTTTTATTCATTTATGATTCACTTATTGTCGAGGACAGAAAGCATATTAGGCTTAAATAGGTTCCATTTCTCCCCCCCCCCCCCCGCACAACTCATCCCAAAATTCCGGGATCTCCATTTACCGGCATATAAAAGTAACGTGTCTAAATGCCCCACCCGGGAATCGAACCCGGGTCCATTTGTTACGAGCTGACCGTTTACGATAAGCGAGCACGAAACTGGTCTAATTTCTTACAATGTAATAATTTTATTTCGTCATTATTGTGTCGTAACCCTGTTTTATATTTCCAGGTAAGCGCCGCCGGGATTCCAGCAGGAGGCTCGAGACTGCTAGCGCTTGAGCGGTGAGGTGAGTGGATTGACTCAGGATTACTGCTTTTTTTTCCGCACACACACACACACCACACACCACACACACACACACACACACACACACACACCACACATACACACACACACACACACACACACACACACACACACACACACCACACACACACACAAGGCGGGACCAAAGAGCCAAAGCTCAACCCCCGCAAGCACAATTAGGTGAGTATACACACACACACACACACACACACACACACACACACCACACACACACACACACACACACACACACACACACCACCCACTCACAGGAAGCAGCCCGTAACAGCTGTCTAACTCCCAGGTACCTATTTCCTACTAGGTAACAGGGGCATCAGAGTGAAGTAAACTCTGCCCATTTATTTTTCCGCCGGCTGCGGGGATGGAACGCCGGTCCCTAGGTTCACGAGTCTAGAGCGCTGTCCACTCAGCCAACCAGCCCCTGGTTGTGTGTTGGGGGAGGGGGGGTTGTTCTCGCCCATTTGTGCCTGTAGGATCGAGGTTTAGTTCTTGGGCCCTGCCATGTCTCGTGTGACCTTTCGACATTTCTCAAGTTCGAACCCTCGCCACGGCCCTTGTGGATTTGTTCATTTGATTTGCGATTTATGTGGGTATCTATTTCTCATGTTCAAAATAAAGGCTCGACAAATACCGAACCCCCTCCCCCCCCTCATTTTAAAAGATAATTCGTAGATAAAAGATGACAAAGAAATTATAGAATTTGACAAAAATCGGTCGAATCTATAACATACCAATAGGTAGAAATTTTAAAGGTAGATACCTTACCTTAAGGTTTCCTTGAGGGTTACCTTGAGGTGTTTCCAGGGCTTAGCGTCCTCGCGGCCCGGTCGTCGACCAAGCCTCCTCGTTGCAGGACTGGCCAACAAGGCTGTCTAGATTTTCTTAGTTTTTTGTTGTTGCATGTTGCACACACACCTGCAGATCAAGTATTAAATATTAACAGAATCTTCCCAGTCTTTGAACAGGAAGTTGCAAACATTTGCACATGCTCTCAACCCCGGGTCCTAATTCCCGTGTCGTTCATGTACTTGAATAAGAGAAAAATGCCACTAGCAAGAGCCCTCAAAATATATAATGGAGAGAAAGCTTAGATACTGGCCATATGCCAGAGGCACTTAAACAAAAAAAAAGGGAGGGATAAAAAGCTTAGATGCTTCAGAGAGGCCACAAGCCACTTAAAAATGGGAGAGGAAAAGCTTTGATGCTGGAGGGATGCCAGAGGCGGGAGAACACTTCATCACAAAGAGAGGAGGAGAAGGGAAGGGAACTATCAGGGGGGTAAAGCGCCAAGTCATTAAAGAAGGAGATGAGAAAAAAAGCTGTTTGATCACCGTAACCAAAAACTGGTCTGATCACCGTAATTTCACACGTTAGTAAAATCTTAGTACCACGAGGTTCTCATCCACACAACTCACAGTTTTTCATTTCACTTCATTTATTTATTATGCACTCCATACCCATCCCGTGGGCGGTGGGGGAAGTGGGTTACAGAGGCACATAATGAGTTCATGAACCGAACCCCCATTCATGAACGGCTGCTCGCAGCCTGACGTACGAGTCACAGCCTGGTTGATCAGGTATCCTTTGGAGGTGTTTATCCCATTCTCTCTTGAACATTGTGAGAGGTCGGCCAGTTATGCCCTTATGTGTAGTGGAAGCGTGTTGAACAGTCTCGGGCCTCTGATGTTGATAGAGTTCTCTTTCAGAGTACCTATTGCATCTCTGCTCTTCAATGGGAGTATTCTGCACATCCTGCCATGCCTCCTGGTTTTATGTGGTGATATTTCTGTGTGCAGGTTTGGGACCAGCTCCTCTACGATTTTCCACGTGTATATTATTATGTATCTCTCCCGTCTGCGCTCGAGAGAATACAGATTTAGCCATTTTAGTCGGTCCCAATAATTTAGATTTTTTACTGAGTAGATTCTAACAGTAAAGGTCACGCTCTCCAGGTCAGCAATTTCTCCAGCTTTGAAAGGGGCTGTCAATGTGCAGCAGTACCCCACTCTAGACAGCACTAGTGTCTTGAACAAAAAAAAGGACAAAAAAGAATTAGAAAGGTTCTAAGGGTTGAGTTGAGCCAGGTTTTGATGCCTATGTTGGCCTGCAGGCCGCTGCCACCGACAGTTTAACTTCCCGCAGTTAACATCTCAAGTGACCTTCGAGTTCACAGACTGGAGACACCCAAATTGTCTCTGTGTGAGATGTCATGCTAGACAACACAGCCTGGTGGCACTGTAGCCAGCTGGGCGCGTGCCGTCAAGTTTTCCGGTCGGAAATTGAATGTAAGGCAATCAGCCGAGGGTTGATTATTCTCCTGCATTTGCAATCTCTCCCTCCACCTCCCTCCTCTTCCTGTCTTATTCTTTCACCATCTTCCCTTTTTCGACTGATTTCATTGTGGGATGGAAATGAGTGATGGGTGATGAGAAACGAGTCTCCAATTGACGGCAGCTTTGTATTCCGTCACATTTCACCGAGACGGGTTTCAGTGACAGATAAATATTTACTCAAGTGCCTTGGTGATGGTTACGGGCTCACCATAGCCCGTGCTACATGGCTATGTAGCACGGGCTTTTCACACGTTTCGTTCTGAGTATCTAAATCTAAAACAACAACAACAACAATGGTGATGGTGCGCCGAGCCTCTCTCAGCTCTAACAGCCAATTGTCCTGTTGTGGTAGTACTTATAGTAACGATGAGAACCATAGTATATATACCGACGTACAACGCAATTAGAAAGTAAAAATTGGTACTAATGAATTGGACAACACCGGAAAAACTATTTTCTACTTATGTTGCAAAAACTAACTTAACCTAATCTAACTTTCTTAGGCCTAATACATGATATCTGAGGCCCTAATATAGTACATATATGTGCTATTGTAGGCCTAGGAATATTTAAGTTTATTTTTAGCCTTATTGTTTTTCTGATTCAGTAAAGTGAATAGTACAAAGTTCTACTATCTAACTGCTTAGTACGTCAATCTTTGTACTGTGGGGGCACATACTTACAAAAACTATTATCTAAACAGGAGAATGGATTGGCTAGTTTTATGTTAATAATTTTAAATAACTAATTTGTTTGGAAGTCATTTATCTTTTTCTCTGAGGCTCTGGGTCCTCACGGCATTACTACTGGTAGCGCCAGATACACACACACACACACACACACAATGAACTATTCAACACTGGAGGGACGCGAACAAGGGGACACAGGTGGAAGCTGAGTACCCAAATGAGCCACAGAGACATTAGAAAGAACTTTTTCAGTGTCAGAGTAGTTAGTAAATGGAATGCACTAGGAAGTGATGTGGTGGAGGCTGACTCCATACACAGTTTCAAATGTAGATATGATAGAGCCCAGTAGGCTCAGGAATCTGTACACCAGTTGATTGACGGTTGAGAGGCGGGACCAAAGAGCCAGAGCTCAACCCCCGCAAGCACAATTAGGTGAGTACACACACGCACACGCACACACACACACACACACACACACACACACACACACACACACACACACACACACACACACACACACACACACACACACACACACACATGTTCCAAGACCAAGCAAAACTCTCCAATCTCTTCAAAAGGTCATTGACGCTTCATGAACTAGACCAATATGTTATAATGCGCCTATTGGCCAGCAATGCGTGCCTCGTTCTCTGTCCAAGAAGAGACAACGTATTTCTGTCTCCAGTCGATATGGGTATAAATACGTCCCTAAGGATAGTATAGTCTCCCCCTTCTCTACCCCTTGAGGGAAAAACAACCTCCCCCCTAGAAATGGGGACAACCACCCCCTAGAAATGGTAATAACAGCTTATCCGACATTGGGGAGCCGGTCGGCCGAGCGGACAGCACGCTGGACTTGTGATCCTGTGGTCCTGGGTTCGATCCCAGGCGCCGGCGAGAAACAATGGGCAGAGTTTCTTTCACCCTATGCCCCTGTTACTAAGCAGTAAAATAGGTACCTGGGTGTTAGTCAGCTGTCACGGGCTGCTTCCTGGGGGTGGAGGCCTGGTCGAGGACCGAGCCGCGGGGACACTAAAAAGCCCCGAAATAATCTCAAGATAACCTCAAGATCTCAAGATTGCCAAAATCGGAACACAATTCAGTTAAACGTGAGAGCAATACAATAGACACTAATAGATTCATCAATGGCAACAGCCTGTTGGACCAAGCTCTCACAAGTCAAGCCTGGCTCCGGGCCGGGCTTGGCAAGTGGAAGAACCCACAGAACCCCATCCAGGTACAATCCAGGTCCCAATCCGGGGAAGGGAGAGAGGGAGAAAGACCGATTCGTACAGACCGATTCGTACCATAACCACTACTATGGCTCTTTCGGCATATTCAATAACACATGTCCTCAACTACTTCCAAAATATATTAACTATGCATGCATGCAATACACGTAGACACTCGCATATATATGAAAGGCTTTCAAAGTTAAATGTTTGAATTCCCACGGGATCCTAATTTTGATTTAATAATGATTTACCATCTCCATTTATTCTGGGTTTGGTTCATGCTTTCATTAAAGGCCCGGATGAGCACGCTGATAGGGCGTGTCTTATAGAATTTGTGTAGCAGAAACGGTGGTTTAAGAAGCGGTGAATAGCTGCAGTTTGTCATGCTTGGGGTAGCACAGCCAGTGGCCAACGGAGCAGACACAGACAAAGATAGACACAGACACACACAGTGAGCCACCCAGCCAGCCATTGGATCCCTATACGATTGAACCATTGAGCCGCTTCCCCAAACATGGCAACACTGACTGGAGGGGGACCTTGACTAACATGGCAACACTGACTGGAGGGGGACCTTGACTAACATGGCAACACTGGCTGGAGGTGGACCTTGACTAACATGGCAACACTGGCTGGAGGTGGACCTTGACTAACATGGCAACACTGGCTGGAGGTGGACCTTGACTAACATGGCAACACTGACTGGAGGTGGACCTTGACAAACATGGCAACACTGGCTGGAGGTGGACCTTGACTAACATGGCAACACTGGCTGGAGGTGGACCTTGACTAACATGGCAACACTGGCTGGAGGTGGACCTTGACTAACATGGCAACACTGACTGGAGGTGGACCTTGACTAACATGGCAACACTGGCTGGAGGTGGACCTCGACTAACATGGCAACACCGGCTGGAGGTGGACCTTGACTAACATGGCAACACCGGCTGGAGGTGGACCTTGACTAACATGGCAACACTGGCTGGAGGTGGACCTTGACAAACATGGCAACACTGGCTGGAGGTGGACCTTGACAAACATGGCAACACTGGCTGGAGGTGGACCTTGATAAACATGGCAACACTGGCTGGAGGTGGACCTTGACTAACATGGCAACACTGGCTGGAGGTGGACCTTGACTAACATGGCAACACTGGCTGGAGGTGGACCTTGACTAACATGGCAACACTGGCTGGAGGTGGACCTTGACTAACATGGCAACACTGGCTGGAGGTGGACCTTGACTAACATGGCAACACTGGCTGGAGGTGGACCTTGACTAACATGGCAACACTGGCTGGAGGTGGACCTTGACTAACATGGCAACACTGGCTGGAGGTGGACCTTGACTAACATGGCAACACTGGCTGGAGGTGGACCTTGACTACCATGGCAACACTGGCTGGAGGTGGACCTTGACTAACATGGCAACACTGGCTGGAGGTGGACCTTGACTAACATGGCAACACTGGCTGGAGGTGGACCTTGACTAACATGGCAACACTGGCTGGAGATGGACCTTGACTACCATGGCAACACTGGCTGGAGGTGGACCTTGACTACCATGGCAACACTGGCTGGAGGTGGACCTTAACAAGTATTAATGTCTGTGGTCGAGGAAAAAATGTATAATAAAATAATGTTTTACATGATTAAAGTAAACATCTTGATCGCCCCCCCCCCCCCAAGCTCCCCCCTAGGGGCGGCCGGAGACATAATCGTCTTTGTCTGTTGCCTATATATACACGTTGTCCGTTCCGTGGATCCGCGTCCCTGCGGCCCGGTCTCTGATCAGGCCTCCTGGCTGGTGGTCTGATCAACCAGGCTGTTGGAAGCAGTTCCTCGCAGCCTGTCGCAATTAAAGCAAAACAGAAAATTTTGTCAACTGGATTTATAAAACAGAGAGACGTTTTCGCCTATTGGTCACTGAACCGTCGTTATAACAATTTTGGCTCCCCCCCAAAAGTTAATTTTTGGGTATTAAATATATAGAACAAATTTAACAGAAGAGCTTTTTAAAAACATTTAACTTAAGATAAAAATATTATTTATTTCTCAATTATTTAGGGTTTTTAAAACATTCATATTTAACCAGTCTTTGAGCGAGTCATTCTCAAATCAAGGCACCAAGCCGGGAAGGTTGTGAGGCCCTGAAGGGCCATGGTGTGCCTGGCTGTGAGGTCTGAAGGGCCATGGTGTGCCTGGCTGTGAGGTCTGAAGGGCCATGGTGTGCCTGGCTGTGAGGTCTGAAGGCCATGGTGTGCCTGGCTGTGAGGTCTGAAGGGCCATGGTGTGCCTGGCTGTGAGGTCTGAAGGGCCATGGTGTGCCTGGCTGTGAGGTCTGAAGGGCCATGGTGTGCCTGGCTGTGAGGTCTGAAGGGCCATGGTGTGTCTGGCTGTAACAAATCTTGNGGAAAGCAAAGGAGCTGAACAAAAGGGCATGGAAGAACTTCCGTAATAACAGAACACCAGAAAGTAGAGAGAGATACCAGAGAACCAGGAACCAGTTTGTTAGTGTGAGAAGAGCAGCTGAGAAAAGGTATGAAAATGATATAGCTAATAAAGCCAAGACCGAACCAAAGCTACTACACGGTCACATCAGGAGGAAGACAACAGTGAAGGAACAGGTGATGAAACTTAGGGTGGGCGAGGACAGGTACACAGAGAATGACAAAGAGGTGTGTGAAGAACTCAACAAAAGGTTCCAGGAGGTCTTTACAATAGAACAGGGAGATGTCACGGCGCTAGGAGAGGTGGCAGCAAACAGGTGACCTTGGATAGGTTCGAAATTACAAGAGATGAGGTCAAGAAGCACCTATTGGAGCTGGATGTGAGAAAAGCTGTTGGGCCGGATGGAATCTCACCATGGGTATTGAAAGAGTGTGCAGGAGCACTTTGCTTGCCACTCTCCATAGTGTATAGTAGGTCACTGGAAACGGGAGACCTACCAGAAATATGGAAGACTGCTAATGTAGTACCAATATACAAAAGGGTGACAGACAAGAGGCACTGAACTACAGGCCAGTGTCCTTAACTTGTATACCATGCAAGGTGATGGAGAAGATTGTGAGAAAAAACCTAGTAACACATCTGGAGAGAAGAGACTTCGTGACAACCCATCAACATGGGTTCAGGGAGGGTAAATCTTGCCTTACAGGCTTGATAGAATTCTACGATCAGGTGACAAGAATTAAGCAAGAAAGAGAAGGATGGGCGGACTGCATTTTTTGGACTGTCGGAAAGCCTTTGACACAGTACCCCATAAAAGTTGATGCATAAGCTGGAGAAACAGGCAGGAGTAACTGGTAGGGCGCTCCAGTGGATAAGGGAGTACCTAAGCAATAGGAAGCAGAGAGTTACAGTGAGGGGTGAGACCTCAGAATGGCGTGAAGTCACCAGTGGAGTCCCACAGGGCTCTGTACTTGGACCTATCCTGTTTCTGATATACGTAAATGATCTCCCAGAGGGTATAGACTCATTCCTCTCAATGTTTGCTGACGACGCCAAAATTATGAGAAGGATTAAGACAGAGGAGGACAGCTTGAGGCTTCAAGAAGACCTGGACAAGCTGCAGGAATGGTCGAACAAATGGCTGTTAGAGTTTAACCCAAGCAAATGTAATGTAATGAAGATAGGGGTAGGAAGCAGGAGACCAGATACAAGGTATCATTTGGGAGATGAAATACTTCAAGAGTCAGAGAGAGAGAAAGACCTGGGGGTTGATATCACGCCAGACCTGTCCCCTGAAGCTCATATCAAGAGGATAACATCAGCAGCATATGCCAGGTTGGCTAACATAAGAACGGCCTTTAGAAACTTGTGTAAGGAATCTTTCAGAACATTATATACCACATATGTCAGACCAATCCTGGAGTATGCGGCTCCAGCATGGAGTCCATATCTAGTCAAGCATAAGACTAAACTGGAAAAGGTTCAAGGTTTGCCACCAGACTAGTACCCGAGCTGAGAGGTATGAGCTACGAGGAGAGACTATGGGAATTAAACCTCACTTCGTTGGAAGACAGAAGAGTTAGGGGGGACATGATCACCACATTCAAGATTCTCAAGGGAATCGACAGGGTTGATAAAGACAGGCTATTTAACACAAGGGGCACACGCACTAGGGGACACAGGTGGAAACTGAGTGCCCAAATGAGCCACAGAGATATTAGAAAGAACTTTTTTAGTGTCAGAGTGGTTGACAAATGGAATGCATTAGGAAGTGATGTGGTGGAGGCTGACTCCATACACAGTTTCAAGTGTAGATATGATAGAGCCCAATAGGCTCAGGAACCTGTACACCTGTTGATTGACGGTTGAGAGACGGGACCAAAGAGCCAGAGCTCAGGCCCCCGCAAGCACAACTAGGTGAGTACAACTAGGTGAGTACACACACACACAAGCACATATAAACACCCTCGCTGTACACATCTTGACATCAACAAAGCTGACTTTGCCGAGACTCAAAGCCAACAATAATGAACAGGTGTGGCCAGGACTCCAGATGTGTGCCAATTTGAGGGCCTCTGGGGGTCAGTGGCACTTCATTCAGGCACTTAGTCCCCCTTCCTCTGGGTCGTTGACTCTCAGCTGAGGCAAAATCAAGGGACTGGTTCACTCTTTGGCTAACTGCCTCACAGTTTGGCTAGTTAGATATAATGGTTGGAGGAAAGAAATGTCATTGTAATAGAAAAATCTGGGTTGACAAATGGCTCTTAAAAATCAGAAGTTATTTATTTTAATGTAGTGATAAAATAAATGGCATCACATCTCCCTCTCCTGCCTCATCCTCCCCTCCCTCTTCCTCTCCTCGCTCTTCCTCTCCTCCTATATTTTTGGGGCCGGACAGGAGTTCTCAGGGACCAGAAAACAAATGCCTCGCCGCTGAGGCCATGAGGCAAAGTCTGGTTGTGGTTTAAGGGAAAAGTTTCTGGCGAGTCGAAATCTCTTGTGGAGGATGTCTGTGATGGAGGCTGCGTGGTGTGCGTGTGTGTGTGTGTGTGTGTGTGTGTGTGTGTGTGTGTGTGTGTGTTGTGTGTGTGGTGTGTGTGGTGTGTGTGTGGTGTGTGTGTGTTGGAGGCCTCTGGCTGGGTGTGTGTTTGGAGGGGGGGGGGAGGATTGGTTGTCTCGTCCAACCCTGTTGTTATAGATTCAGCTACTGGGAACAAAACGGTCAAAGTAGCACGGGCTATGGTGAGCCCGTAGTGGACTTACCTAGCACAGGAGCGGGGCTGTAATTGTTTGCTTATCGTCCATTCCTTCACCTCTTT
>WNGS01166011.1:3509331-3525189 GCA_020271785.1 Procambarus virginalis | reverse complement strand
TTAGGTGTGTGTATGTGTGTGTGTGTTGTGTGTGTGTGTTGTGTGTGTGTGTGTGTGTGGGTGTGTGTGTGTGTGTGTGTTGTGTGTGTGTGTGTGTGGGTGTTGTGTGTGTGTGTGTGTGGTGTGTACTCACTAATTGTACTCACCTAATTGTGCTTGCGGGGGTTGAGCTTTGGCTCTTTGGTCCCGCCTCTCAACTGTCAATCAACTGGTGTACAGTTCCTGAGCCTACTGGGCTCTATCATATCTACATTTAAACTGTGTATGGAGTCAGCCTCCACCACATCACTGCCTAATGCATTCCATCTGTTAACTACTCTGACACTGAAAAGTTCCTTCTAACGTCTCTGTGGCTCATGTGGGTACTCAGTTTCCACCTGTGTCCCCTTGTTCGCGTCCCGCCAGTGTTGAATAGTTTATCCTTGTTTACCCGGTCGATTCCCCTGAGGATTTTGTAGGTTGTGATCATGTCCCCCCTTACTCTTCTGTCTTCCAGTGTCGTAAGGTGCATTTCCCGCAGCCTTTCCTCATAACTCATGCCTCTTAGTTCTGGGACTAGTCTAGTAGCATACCTTTGGACTTTTTCCAGCTTCGTCTTGTGCTTGACAAGGTACGGGCTCCATGCTGGGGCCGCATACTCCAGGATTGGTCTTACATATGTGGTGTACAAGATTCTGAATGATTCCTTACACAGGTTCCTGAACGCTGTTCTGATGTTAGCCAGCCTCGCATATGCCGCAGACGTTATTCTTTTATGTGGGCTTCAGGAGACAGGTTTGGTGTGATATCAACTCCTAGATCTTTCTCTCTGTCTGTTTCATTAAGTACTTCATCTCCTATTCTGTATCCTGTGTCTGGCCTCCTGTTTCCACTGCCTAGTTTCATTACTTTGCATTTACTCGGGTTGAACTTCAACAGCCATTTGTTGGACCATTCACTCAGTCTGTCTAGGTCATCTTGTAGCCTCCTACTATCATCCTCTGTTTCAATCCTCCTCATAATTTTTGCATCGTCGGCAAACATTGAGAGGAACGAATCTATACCCTCTGGGAGATCATTTACATATACCAGAAACAGTATAGGTCCAAGGACTGACCCCTGCGGGACTCCACTTGTAACGTCTCGCCAATCTGAGACCTCACCCCTCACACAGACTCGTTGTCTCCTGTTGCTTAGGTACTCCTTTATCCAATGGAGTACCTTCCCTTTCACTCCAGCCTGCATCTCCAGCTTTCGCACTAGCCTCTTGTGTGGCACTGTATCAAAGGCTTTCTGACAATCCAAAAATATGCAGTCTGCCCACCCTTCTCTTTCTTGCCCCTGGTCGTAGAATTCAAGTAACCCTGTGAGGCAGGACCTGCCATCCCTGAACCCATGTTGATGCTGTGTTACAAAGTTCCTTCGCTCCAGATGCTCCACTAGCTTTTTTCGCACAATCTTCTCCATCAGCTTGCATGGTATGCAGGTTAGGGACACTGGCCTGTAGTTCAGTGCCTCCTGTCTATCCCTTTTTGTATATCGGGACTACGTTAGCTGCTTTCCAATATCTGGCAGTTCCCCTGTTGCCAGTGATTTGTTATACACTATGGAGAGTGGTAGGCACAGTTCTTTTGCTCCTTCCTTTAGTATCCAAGGGGAGATTCCATCTGGGCCTATAGCCTTTGTCACATCCAACTCTAGTAAACACTTCCTTACTTCCCCGCTGGTAATCTCAAACTCTTCCAGTGGTTCCTGGTTAGCTATTCCCTCTCTTATCTCTGGAATTTCTCCTTGCTCTAAGGTGAAGACCTCCTGGAATTTCTTATTCAGTTCCTCACACACTTCCTTGTCATTGTAGTGAATCCTTCCGCCCCTATCCTTAATTTCATAACCTGTTCCTTTACTGTTGTTTTTCTCCTGATGTGGCTATGCAACAATTTAGGCTGAGTCTTTGCCTTGCTTGCGATGTCATTTCGTATTGTCTTTCTGCCTCTCTTCTCATCCTGACATATTCATTCCTGGCATTCTGGTATCTTTCTCTGCTCTCAGTGTCCTGTTATTCCTATAGTTTCTCCATGCCTTTTACTTTGCTGCTTAGCTAGCCTACATCTCTGATTAAACCATGGGTTTCTCATCTTCATTTCACTGTTTTTCTTTTGACTGGGACAAACTTGTTTGCTGCGTCCTTGCACTTCTGCGTGATGTAATCCATCATATCTTGGGCCGTCTTTCCCTGAGCTCTGTTTCCCATGCTATATCTGTTAGGAATTTTCTTATCCCCTCATAGTTTCCCTTTCGGTATGCTAACCTTTTGGTTTCGGTATCCCTCCTCGAGTTCAATAACCCTTCTTCAATCAGGTACTCAAACACCAGTACACTGTGGTCGCTCATTCCTACTGGGTCCTCAAAACCGATTTCTCTTATGTCGGAGTCGTTCAGAGTGAAGACTAGGTCGAGTCTCGCTGGTTCGTCATTCCTCTCATCCTTGTGGGTTCTCTGACATGCTGGGTTAAAAAGTTTCTAGTCACCACCTCCAATAGTTTGGCT
Organism: Procambarus virginalis; assembly: GCA_020271785.1. Lineage (NCBI taxonomy): Eukaryota > Metazoa > Arthropoda > Malacostraca > Decapoda > Cambaridae > Procambarus > Procambarus virginalis. The sequence continues at coordinate 3,522,663 of WNGS01166011.1, read as the reverse complement.
CTCCACGTATCCTCGCCTCCATGCGGTTCCTTGTTCTCCCAGTCAATCCTTCCGTGATTGAAGTCGCCCATGATGAGCAGGTGGGATCTATTTCTACAGGCAGCAGAGGCTGCCCTCTCAATTATAGTTTAACTGCCATGTTGTTGTTTCATACTCTTGACTGGGTCTTCTGTCATTTGGTGGAGGGTTGTATATTACTGCTACTACTATTCTTGGTCCTCCCATTGTCATGGTGCCTGCTATGTAGTCTCTGAACCCCTCACAGCCCGGGATAGCCATCTCCTTAAAACTCCATTCCTTCTCATGAGTAGGGGCTACTCCGCCTCCTCCTCTACCTTCCCTCTCTTTCCTTATTACTGTGTACGCCTGGGGAAACACGGCATTCGTTATGATTCCAGAGAGTTTTGTTTCAGTGAGTCTGATTACATCTGGGTTCACTTCTTGTGCTCTTTCCCTTAGTTCACTTGTCTTGCTTGTGATCCCATCCATGTTCGAGTACATCACCCTGAAAGTGACTCTCTTCTGCTTCTCCTCTGGTGGGACCTTTTGGATCTGGGGTGAATGGGAGCTTGGGGGATCTGGCACGGGAGACTGGTGGAGGAGGGAGGGCTTGGGGGAGAGGGGGAGGGTAGGGGGGGTGGGTGAGAGGGGGGTTTAGGGGGTAGAGGGTGTGTGTGGTGTGTGTGTGTACTCACCTATTTGTGCTTGCTGGGGTTGAGCTCTGGCTCTTTGGTCTCGCCTCTCAACTGTCAATCAACTGGTGAACAGGTTCCTGAACCTGTGTGTGTGTGTTCTCACCTATTTGTGCTTGCGAAGGTTGAGCTCTGGTTCCCGCCTCTCAACTGTCAATCAACTGGAACAGGTTCCTGAACAAATTGGGCTGTATTATATCTACACTTAACACTGCATATGGAGTCAGCCTCCACGAAATCACTTCCTAATGCTTCCATTGTCAACTACTCTGATACTAAAAAAAAATTCTAATATCTCTATGGGTCATTTGGCACTCAATCTCTACCTGTGTCCCCTAGTGCGTGTGCCCCTTGAGTTAAATAGTTTATCTTTATCTTCTCTATCAATTCCTTGAGAGTCTTGTATGTGGTGATCATGTCCCCCTCTAACTCTTCTGTCTTCCAGTGACGTGAGGTTCACTTCCCATAGTCTCTCCTCGTATCTCTAACCGCTCAGTTCAGGTACTCGTCTGGTGGCAAACCTTTGAACCTTTTCCAGTTTAGTCTTATGCTTGACTAAATATAGTCTCCTTGCAGAAGCTGCATACTCCATGATTGGTCTGACATATGTGGTATACAAAGTTCTGAATGATTCATTACACAAGTTTTTAAAGGCCGTTCTTATGCTGGTCAACCTGGCATATGCCACTGATGTTATTCTCTTGATAAGGGCTTCAAGGGGACAGGTCTGGCGTGATGTCAACTTCCAGATCTTTCTCTCTCTCTCTCTCTGATTCTTGAAGATTTTCATCTCCCAAATGATACCTTGTTTCTGGCCCCCTGCTTCCTACACGAATCTTCATTACATTACAATTGCTTGGGTTAACTCTAACAACCATTTGTTGGACCATTCTTTCAGTTTTTCCTGGTCTCCTGAAGCCTCAAGCTGTCCTACTCTGCCTAAATCCTTCTCATAATTTTGGCATCGTCAGCAAACATTGGGAGGAATGAGTCTATTCCTGTGGCGAATCGACCTGTGAGATTTACAAATATTTAATTTACATGAATTTATATAGATAATATTTACATTAATTTTCTATATTTCGATAGCAAATTGGTTACAGTTTAAGTGGACTTATTCTGCAAATTCTCCAAATCGATCTCCTACACACTATGGGGGGTTTATATTTTATATATGTAGTCAAATACAGTATACCGACAGAGCCCTGTGGGACTCCACTGGTGACTTCACGCCAATCGGAGGTCTCACCCCTTACCGTAACTCTCTGCTTCCTATTGCTTAGGTACTCCCTTATCCACTGGAGCACCTTACCAGCTACAGCTTACCTGCTGTGTTGTGGTCACTGTACACCTTTTGCATTACTCTGTGTTCATATTACTTTCTTAATCTGTGATAGACTCTGTGGTATGTAAATGTCTACATTTCTTCTATTAGTTGCAATTTTTGCAGCTTCGTCTGCAATGTCATTTCCTATTATTCCCACATGACTTGGCACCCAGTTGATAAGTACCCGTCGGCCTTGTCGTTTGAGTGTTTGCATTAATGATATGACATTTGTGATCAGATGTATGTTATCTCATATGTGTTCTTGTTGCTAGGTTTCATTGGCGGTTCTCGAATCTGTATGTATGATAACATGTTGTCGGTGTTCAGCAAGAACATGTTCCAAAGCCTTTTGACTGGCTAGCATCTCTGTTTGTAAAGTCGAACACCCATTTGAGAGCCTCCAACTATTTACTGAGTTTCCTGCTTTAACTGCAGCTCCGGTTTCGTGTCCCTGCTGGTCTACTGATCCATCTGTGAAGTAAGTGAAGCTGTCGGGTGCCAAGTTTGCTTCTATATGCATCTGTGCAATGTTACGTAACATATGAGGATTTGTCTGGTTCTTTTTTCCTTCAATAACCATAATCTTAAAGTCGACCAGTATGCCTACTTGCGGCAATGTAAACATTTAATATGACAGTAGCGTTGGGAATATAATATATATATGTATATATATAATATATATATATATATATATAATATATATATATAATATATATATATATATATAACACTTCCACCTCACCAGAGTTGTGTTTACCCCCCCCCCCACCACCAGCTACACAGTTCCCCTTCAACAATTCCAAAAAACAACCCTCAAGTTGGTAAACCTCCTCCCATTTCTGCCCATTAACCTTTGACCTCCTCCCCCCCGCAAGTCTTTTATTGCTCCCTATACCCCCCCCCCCATTTTATTTCTTTTTGCTACAGCTAGGAAAGTAACGTACGTGTTTGAGGTCACGATTGTTAAGCATAGATGTTCAACAGGTGTTCCTACGTAGGTACAGATGTTTAACAGGTGTTCCTACCTAGGTACAGATTTTAACAGGTGTTCCTACGTAGGTATAGATGTTTACAGGTGTTCCTACGTAGGTACAGATGTTCAACAGGTGTTCCTACGTAGGTACAGATGTTTAACAGGTGTTCCTACGTAGGTACAGATGTTTAACAGGTGTTCCTACGTAGGTACAGATGTTTACAGTTGTTCCTACGTATTACAGATGTTTAACAGGTGTTTCCTACGTAGGTACAGAAGTTGAACATCTGTACCTAGGTTTAACTTAGAGTTTAGCTTTCCACACAAACACGAGAGCGAGACGTAGGCCCACGCAGAAGACCAGTTGAACTGGCCAGTACTCGGCTAGCTGTGCTTGCAGGGGTTTGAGCTTCGACTCTTTGGTCCCGCCTCTCAACTGGTTGCTGTACCAGTCAACTGGAACAGCGACGGCTTTAACTCTTGCAGGTCAGAGTTCGATGCCAGATGGTGCAAGTGGTTGGGCACCTTCCCTCCAATTCCAGCTCCTTGTCCTCCTATCTCTTCCAAGTACTGTATGGTCATACTGGCCTAGCGGTTTCTTCTCACAATTATTTTGCCTTACCCGCATACCTTGCGATGATTTCGGGGCTTAGCGTCCCCGCGGCCCGGTCCTCGACCAGGCCTCTTGGCTGCTGGACTGGTCAACCAGGCTGTTGGACGCGGCTGCTCGCAGCCTGACGTATAAATCACAGCCTGGTTGATCAAGTATCCTTTGGGAGTGTTAGACTAAGCTTATCCAGCGTACGAGGCGCAAGTGAACGGGTTATACCTGGATTGTACCTGGAGTGGATTCTGGGGGCTGCACTCCCCACACCCGACCCGGGGCCAAGCGAGTCTTGAGGCAAACAAAACTCTCGATATCGACCACAGGTAAACCCCCCAGATAAACACCCTCATTCACCACTCACGCCCGTCCATAACACAACCCTTACATCCCTCACAATATCACTATTCCCCGTCTCTTCTGACCGGCGAGAATCTTCCGTCGACGACAGGATTAGGTCGATTGCGTTTTAATCACACCGATTCACCGTTGAGATTACCCCTTCCGCATGACACGCTGTTATTATGGCAACATTTCTAAATTACTTTGGAATTAACAGATTACATGTGTCAGATTAGTAGGCGGGTCGAAATAGGTTCGTGTTGAAATAGGTTCGTGGGAATTGGGAGCTCAGAGGTCTAGCTTATGGCTACTTTATTCGTTATGCTGGTACTGCAACCACTGTTACAACTGGTATATATATATATATATAATATATATATATATATATATATATATATATATATATTATATATATATATATATATATATATATATTATAATTATGTCATGTGTGCGTTGCTTATAGCTTGTAACTTGAGACTTGTAACTCTTGGTATAGATTTTTCGTCTTCTATATAATGTATTATGGAGCTGGTTGTTTAATTTTAAATTTATTTTATTGTTCGCGATAATTTGTTCTTGCTGCCATTAAAATTGTCTATTGATGTATATGGTCTTGTTCTTGATTGTTCTTAGTGTATTTTGTATGTGCACATTCTTACCTACTAATGCTTGCCTAATGGCGCTTAGGTGTAAGGAGGAATGTAGCTCTTGTTGTCTTCCTCATCCAAACTATGGAATGTATATATTAAAGAGACCTTTGCTGTAGTTTATGGCTTCCTAAACCGTTAATTATTCTTGTTATATTATATCTCTTTATATTTCGAGGTGAACAATTTCAAGCATTTTTGATGAACATATTATTATTATTTTTTTAATTCGGCAACTGTTTTAGCAGCCATCTTGTAACACTTGGTGAAGCAAGTCGCTGCTACTATTGTAACATTTGCTGTAATGGTTACTATTAACTTGTAACCCCAGGGCTGTAATAATTGTTACAGAATTAACAATCCTGTAACAATTCTTCTTGGGGAAGAATTGACTCTTCCCCAGAGGTAGGGAAGTAGAGTCCTGGTAGAGTCCGCCCTCACATCAGAAAATGCCCAAACTAGTTATCAGGGGAAGAGGGAGAGGAAATGGCCAAGATGTAAAAGATATCTCTACAGTCTATTACAGAACTAGATGGTAATAAGGTTACTCGTTTAAAACAAACAAATGCTACCACCACTCCTCCTACAACTTTAATAGCTAGGCTAATTGACTCGGGAGGAGAGGAGTCTACAAACACTAATTCTCTAGTGCTTAGATAATTAACCTTCTTGTTTGACTTACGGGGTGAATGGCTTTCCTTCTATCTTGGCTTCATGAATAACAGAGGGGAAATATTTACTCATAACAAATGTTCATAAGATTGTGTCCATAACAATTCAAAGAACTGTCTCAGATTTAATTAAGGTAACAGATAAAATACACAGGAGATAATTAGCAGTAGCTTTATTTAATAATGCAAATTAATTAATCCTAAGCTAGTATAACATCCTATTCCTTAAGAGGCACGGTATATGAGCTACAAATTGTACAGGGAAAACTGAACACACACATTTACCTTTTTCCACTGTCTCAGCTCAGCCCATGTCTTGGCTTCGTGGCTGCACTCTAGATCACACTAAAAAAAATTATTGCTCTGAATTCTTCAAGGTGAAGTTTCGGTTCCACCCTTAAGACCCTTTTGGGCCGCTCCAAGTAACAGAATTTAGGACCAAGCTCTCACAAGTCAGGCCTGGCCTCGGGCCGGGCTTGGGGAGTAGAAGAGCTCCCAGAACCCCATCAAGCAGGCATCAAGCAAGTAATCTTGGTCTAGAAACTCCACCCTCATTTTAGGTCTACATCCAATCCATCTGAACAAGGCCTAGGTCCTCCGGCACCTTCGGCAAGTGAGAACGAGGCCTGGCCCTTGTCCAATAACCAGTCTTCAAATCCCCAAAGGCGGAGTTTCCCCCCACAAAACCAGGATACTGTGTGACAAGGCTATATATTAGACAAGTAAATATATAGCTCTTGTAATAGCACTTTCTCTGTAACTAGCTGACATTGTAACTATAAGGTGTGAAGGATAGATGAAATTGTTTATGTAATAATCTAAGATGAGGTCTGATAAATACCTTTTGTGCCATCTCGAATGCTTTTTGCGCTACCGCTCACAGGATGAGTATGGGGTGCACAATAAACTAGCCACCGGTGGTGACAATCAAAACAAGGCTGTTTCGTTCGAGAACTGCTAATTGATTTCACTCCTGACTCCATACTGTCATTATTTCTGGCTCTCGCTCTGTGTCATCTTAGTGACCCTGACTATATTTTCTGCTCTGTGCTCATTATTCCTTCGCCTTCCTTTTGCTTCCTAGGTATTGTGCTTCCTAGGTACTGTACTTCCTAGGTATTGTGCTTCCTAGGTACTGTACTTCCTAGGTATTGTGCTTCCTAGGTACTGTACTTCCTAGGTATTGTGCTTCCTAGGTACTGTACTTCCTAGGTATTGTGCTTCCTAGGTACTGTACTTCCTAGGTATTGTGCTTCCTAGGTACTGTACTTCCTAGGTATTGTGCTTCCTAGGTACTGTACTTCCTAGATATTGTGCTTCCTAGGTACTGTACTTCCTAGGTATTGTGCTTCCTAGGTACTGTACTTCCTAGGTATTGTGCTTCCTAGATACTGTACTTCCTAGGTATTGTGCTTCCTAGGTACTGTACTTCCTTGGTATTGTGCTTCCTAGGTACTGTACTTCCTAGGTATTGTACTTCCTAGGTACTGTACTCCCTAGGTACTGTACTTCCTAGGTATTGTACTTCCTAGGTACTGTACTCCCTAGGTACTGTACTCCCTAGGTACTGTACTTCCTAGGTGTTGTGCTTCCTACGTACTTCCTAGGTACGTGTTTACCTTGCTGTTCCTTCTTGAGTGGACTAAACACCTTTCGTGGTTTCTGTGCGGCTTTAGGGGCTACGAATTTCATCATCTCTTCGTGTCAGCCATTTCGAATAATGTTCTCACTGGACTAACTGGATGTAAACCCTTGACTTCTTGTATCGTTCGTTGTTATTATGGTGACTGTGTGGGCCTGCGGGCCGCTCCAAGCAACAGCCTGTTGGACCAAGTTATCAAAAGTCAAGCCTGGCCTTAGGCCAGCTTGACTGCATTAGGCAGTGATGTGGTGGAGGCTGACTCCATACACAGTTTCAAATGTAGATATGACAGAGCCCAGTAGGCTCAGGAATCTGTACACCAGTTGAGAGATGGGACCAAAGAGCCAAAGCTCAACCCCCGCAAGCACAAATAGGTGAGTAAATAGGTGAGTACACACACACACACACACACACACACACACACACACACACACACACACACACACACACACACACACAAATGACGAGTAGGCTCAGGAACCTGTACATTAGTTGATTGACAGTTGCGAGGCGGGACCAAAGAGCAAGAGCTCAACCCCCGCAAGCACAACTAGGTAAGTACACACACACTTTCCTCCCTCCCTCCATTTCATGACTACAAGTCTGTACATATATATATATATCATATACATACTACAAGTATGTATATGATACATATATATGTGTATTTGAAATTCCGCGCGCGCACATATACCCTCTCAAGCATATGTGTATACCTGCGTACACGTCCTTGTCCCCCCCCTCACTACTGCATACGCGCGTAACTTAGAGTAATGAAGGATTTAAAGCAGAGGTTTGGACGAGCAAGTTCGAACACCGGCCGTTATTGGGAATTCCTGGGAACTTGTTAAGGTCGCACACCTAAATTTGCGAGGCTCATTTGGCCTGATGTAAAGGCCTGAAAAGTGTCAAGGCAACGACCTGTTAGCAGCATGTTTGGCGCGTGGTAATTGGTAGGATAACAGGGGGGGGCGGGGAGGTAGAAGAAGAAGGGAAGGAGGGAATAGAGAGGTAAGAAAAGGATAGAGGATAGTGGGAAAGGTAAGGCTGAACAATGCGGTAAGTAGGCACAGCGGTATTCACATACACAAGACGCCTGGACATTCTTTACCCCAAAAATGTGCAACAATGCTCAGAGGCCCTAATTCTCCCACGAGACAGTTCACAACCATAAGGGTTCGACTCCCGGGTTCGACTCTTAACTGCTACACACAACAGTTTTCTTTATATTGATGCCTTAGTTTCACCTGCGGTAAATAGGTAGGTAGTAGGTAAATTAGGCAAGTGTTGTGGGGTTGATCCATAAGGGCAAGGTGCAAACCTGGGCCTAGGGCAACCTCTATAGGCCTAGGAGCCTTTGTCAACAACAACAGAAAAACCACACATATATACCTTGATCTTTAGCCACCTCTTCCCATAAGGCCTGTGAAAATGTTTAGGAGCAGGGAGACCACTTAGCCTCATTTCAAACCCTTCAAAGTGTGAAATAGTCTCCTACTCCAACATAAATCGATTATAAGCAATATTTCATATCCACACAATCAATCCCGATGACAGCACCCTCCTGGGGGCTCCACTCGGGTTGACTGCCATCAACCAGACCCTAGGGAAGAAAATCACTGACTTAAAGGAGGATGGATAAGAGGTCTGATAGCGACATTGATGCACCACAGTGGATATCTTCTCGCTAGGTAAATATATCTATTGCCAGACTAACCTACTATTTGAGGTCTATCCTTTCCCCACACGAAGCTCACTACACACACATCTGATCAACCAGGCTGTGACTCATACGTCAGGCTGCGAGCAGCGTGCCAACAGCCTGGTTGACCATCCAGCAACGATATAGGCCTGGTCGAGGACCGGGCCGCGGGGACGCTAAGCCCCAAAACATCTCAAGGTAACACAATATAATATGATATAATTATATATAGTATATATATATATACTTATAGTATTATTATATAACTATAGATTATAATATTATAATGTATATTATATCTATATATATATATAATTATTATCTATATATATAGTAGAACACACAAAAACCTGCGACAGTTGCATATTATATTATATTCCTCTCACCTGATTAAATCTCGAGTAACGAACGTCGAATCCAAAGAAACTATTCATCGTCTAAAATTCCACCGGTCGACCCGCCCTCCGCGGCAGTCATCAATCAAAACTGCCATATTAGGTACATGTTCCTTGTGAGCTTCTAGGCAAGGCGCGATCTTCAAGGGCAAGGCGCGATCTTCAAGGGCAAAGGCGCGATCTTCAAGGCCAAGGCGCGATTCTTCAAGGCCAAGCCGCGAATTCAAGGGCAAGGCGCGATCTTCAAGGCAATCTGTGTTAATTTGCAGTATTTTCTTCGATATATTTTTACCCAAGCGCCCCAAGAGCGCAGCGCCGCACTCACACAAAGCGAAGGATTCTTGTACTTCGAAGACTCGTCCAGTAGGCGTTCTCCTCCCCTGACAGCGTCAAATATGAAGTGTTGGCCTAGCCTTAAGGCGGACGAAACCTTATCAACCCACCTAAATTATATGGGAGCCGAGGTTCATAAGCCCGCGAAAAGTTAACCATTTGCGGTGCTAATAATTTCCCCAAACTACCAGAATGTGACGCTGTGGTTGACGTTTAACCACCGTGGTTGACGACGGTAAAGTTGCGGTGTATTAAACAGTGGGAACGAATCATCCGGAGGTTTGCCTATGCTGTCCTATCCAAATTAGTATATCCTTGTAAACACGTTTTTTAACGGATTTTTAAAGGTAGTTCTAACGGGTTTCTAACGGTTTTTAAGTGTTTCTAACGGTTTCCAACGGTTTTTAACGTGTTTCTACAACGGTGTTCCAACAGTTTTTAACGTGTTTCTAATGGTTTTTAACGTGTTTCTAACAGTTTTTAACGTGCTTCTAACGGTTTCTAACAGTTTTTAAGTGTTTATAACGGTTTTAACGTGTTTCTAACGGGTTTTAACGTGTTTCTAACGCGGTTTTAACGGTTTTTAACATGTTTCTAACGGTTTTTAACGGTTTTACTTTTTACTGCTTTTTACTGTTGTACGCCACAACACGTACTGCCGCTACTTTAACGACGCTCTAAGGCCATATACAGCTCACGTAGCCGGACGAACACCGATGTCGTTCGTATTTGGGATCAAATACCGATAACTGTTTAATTTGATCGAACTGTGTATATGTCCTGCCGCTCCAGGGATTGGTACCTGGATGGGGTTCTGGGAGTTCTTCTACTCCTACTGACTGGTGAAAGCTTGGGCCAACAGGCTGTTGCTTGTAGCGGCTCCCTGTCACTCCGTACAAAATGCACGTAGGAGATGAGAATGGGATGGTCTGATATGTTACGGAATATTCGATGATGGCAAAGCATGTGATCTGACCTGATAATCATCACGTGGATATCAGTTTGACTCGCAGCTGGGTATAATTGGCAGGTGTGTGATGACTACACACAGGTATATCCATAGATATCCCGAAGGTACAACCATGGTATATATAGTTATATACACAGGAATTAGCCACTATGCTAGAAAAAAAATCCACTTGGGTGCCACCAAGGGGAGAGAAAACTGACCGAAACAATACACAGTGACCCTTCCTCACTATCATCACCCACCCAATCACTACCCCATCCCTGACCCAATCCCTCGATATTGGCTCTCCCGCCCTCCTCTCTCATCCTAAAATGTAATCTTCAGGTTAAAAAACCAGCGCACTATCATATTCCAAGTTTTACAGACCCCGCTCCTGTGCCAGGTAAGTCCACAATGGGATACCATGCCGTGCTAATTGAACTTTTTTGTTCCAAGTAGCGAATTCTTAAACAACAACAACATATCCCGCGAGGATGGCATAGACCAAAACGTTGGATATGTGCTATAGTTCCTAGCGTGAGTGCATGATTCTGCGCACTCGATATGCACGTATCTGCGTAGGTTGCATCAGTGTGTGGTGCGTGTATTTTGCGTGCGTGCATGTACTACGCACGAAAACATTCCAAATGTGGGAATCGAGATGGTGAATTTCAATCTGCATCAACTCCCCTATTGAAAACAACACACACACACACACACACACCCACACACACACAACACACACACACACACACACACACACACACACACACACACACTACATTAGGTAATTAGGTAAGAACAAGTTAGGAAGTTTTCTTTTAGCGTGACGAGTAGTGGAAAAATGGGATGCTCTTAAGGAGCAGGTTTGGAAGCAAGTTCTATTCATAATTTTACAAACTAGGTATGATAGGGAAATAGGACCGGAGTCATTGCTGTAAACAACGTGATGGCTAGAAAGGCGGGATCCAAGAGTCAATGTTCGATCCTGCAGACACAAATAGGTGAGTACATGGCGGACAGCGCAGGGGGGAGGACTTCGTAATTCTGTGCCCAGGGTTCGTTTCCTAGTCAGGCAGAAACAAATGAACAAAGTTTCTTTCACCCTGAATGCCCTGTTCCCTCCTAGCAGTAAATAGGTACCTGGGAGTTAGACAGATGTTCACGGGCGGCTTTGCGGTGTGTGTGTGGTTGTGGGGGAAGAAAAATAGAGTTAGTAACAGTTGATGGACAATTGAAAGTCGGGGCCGAAAGAGCAGAAGCTCATACCCCCGCAAGCACCAACATGTGAATACAACTAGGTGAATACACAGCGCCTCACTCCTTCCCGTCAATCTCCACGTCAATCACTCTCATGTCTCACTATATGTGCCTTCTCCATCTTCTGGAGGAAGTCCATCACCAAGCATGCCAGCGCGCCCCACCTCTTCTCGCCAAACCATGCAAATCTATGCCAGTGTTGCCCAATGCTTCACGCACCCCTCCCCCCCCCCCCTGTTGTGGCAGACTAAACTTTCTGACTCTGCTTCCCTCCGAACCTTTACCCCCTCCCTCTTCACCTCCCTCCTCTCCCTCCCTTGCTCTCCCTTCCTCCTCTACTCCCCATGCCCACATTGCAAGAAACCCAAGCCAAAGCCAGCCAGAACAGGAACCCCTACAAGCAGCACATCAGAAACACAATCAGTAGAGACAAGGAGCACATCAGAAACCAATCAGTAAAGGACAGACAATCACATGTCCACCCAACAGGTGTATAGTGATTCGGCTCTTCCTCTGGGCTCAATATTATATATATAGCTATATATATATATATTATATATATAAGATTAGAATTAATAATTATTATACTATAATATATCTATATATTCTATATATACTAGTTATATATATAATATTATCTATCATTTTCTCTATATCTATATATTATTATCTCATATATTCCACTTTTTTTTGCCGAAAGTATTGAAGAACTTATTTTTCCAGTTGCAGCCGAGGCGGACATCGCTCTGTGGTTATGTCCTAAGGGCCCGGGTTCGCTCCCGCCGAGGAGAACAATGGACACCAGGCATTTTTTTGTACCTTTTGCCCCTATTCACTTAGAAAGGAAGGGAATTATCAGAGGAAAAGCACAAGCTATACGACGAGCTATATAGCACTGGGAAGGGGGTCAGGATATGGATTTGGATAGACCGGGAGGGGGGGGGAATTGCCAAAAATCACTTGGACGGTCGGGGATTGGAACGCCGACCTGCATGAAGCGAGACTGTCCACTCTCCGTCCAGCCCAAGCGATTGGGCTATCACTTAGCAAGTACCCTGGAAGTTAGGGGGACAGCTGATACCGCTTCATCCTGTGTGTTTGTGTGTGCGTGTGCCGTGTGCGTGGTGAGTGTGCCGGTGTGTGTGTACTCACCTACTATGTACCACCTATATGTGTCTGCAGATCGAGCATTGAATCCTTGGATCCCGCCTTTCGAGCATCAGTGTTTACAGCAATGTGACTCACTGTCCCATTTCCCTATCAGTACCTGGTTTTAAAATATGAATAGTATTTGCTTCCACAACCTGTTCCTTGAGTGCATTCCCATTTTCCACACTACTCTCACGCTAAAGAGAAAACTTTCCTAACATCTCTGTGACTCATCTGAGTTCTCCAACTTCCATCCATGTCCCCTCGTTCTGTTACTATTTCCGTGTGAACCATTCGTCTATGTCCACTCTGTCCAATCCCTCTGAGTATTCTTATACGTTCCCTATCTGTCCCCTCTCGCCTTTCTTCTTTCTAGTGTCGTAAGGCCCTTCCCTCAGGGCGCTCCTCATACCCCATCCCTCGAGCTCAGGGACGAGTCCTCGTTGCAAACCTCTGAACATTTTCCAGTTTCATTATATGCTTCTTCAGATGGGGACTCCATGATGAGGCGGCATACCTAAGACTGGCCTCACGTAGGCAGTGTAAAGCGCCCCTAATGCCTCTCTGCTTAGGGTTTCTGAATGATGTTCTCAACTTTTGCAGTGTCGAGTACGCTTGCTTTCGTTTATCCTATTTATATGTG
>WNGS01166011.1:3493900-3509306 GCA_020271785.1 Procambarus virginalis | reverse complement strand
AAAATCATCATTATTATTGCTGTGATTTTCAATTTTCAAACCCTACCGCTATTGCCACCGGGACCGATTGTGTAAAACATGCAGGACGTTCAGTTACTGAACACATACAACCAACACCAACAGGCTCGTTGATCAGCAGGTACAAGATCTCCACACTGAGAATTAGTCTAAACAATCCAACGTTTAATTTGCTTATTTTTCCATTTGCTATATTACACTCCGTTTTATTAATGTTATTTGTTCAATTAAATTACACATGAACGAACACACTGACAAGCATAAAATGTCATGTTTTAAAAACAATTCTCCCTGACATTTACAAACGTTCTTGTCATTCACTGTTTCTGTTCTTCTGCCTTCTGCCTTTATCTCCCATTTATTTTTCATTTATTTCTAGTTGTAACCCTTCTTTCCTCTTTCGTTCGTTTATTTTCTTTATTTTTCATTTATTATTCTTAATTTTTCATGTGGTAGTTTGTTAAAATATATATACCTGTATAAATATTTATTCATTTTGTTCCTTGCCTGTTTCCTGTCTTTTACTCTATTTTCTCCCTTCCCTTCTTTGTTTGGCTTCTCCGGCTCTTTCATCCACCCTTCCCTCTAATCCTCCTTTACCCGTCCCTTCCTTAATTCCTCCTAATCTCTCTCTCTCGCTTTGCCTAGCACCCAAATACACCACACTTCTCTTCTTGCCCCTCCCTCATTCCCCTCTCCATGTTTCTTGCTTCACCTCTCCTCTTCCCCCCCCCTCTTCCTCCTCCATCATCACATTAATCCCCCCCCCTCCTCTCCCCTCCCTCCTCCTCCTCCTCTCCTCCTCTTCCCTACCACCCCACGACCGGAAAGTGCATAGCAAAGGTGTGGGGGTGATGGGGGGGGGAGGAGAGGGGGTGGGGTGGGGTAAGAGAAAGGGAAGGTAAGGGGGGTGGGAATGTGGGGGGGGGGGAGAGATGAGATGGGCAGTAGGGGCTGGTGGCTTGGGGCGAAGCAAGGGTAGAAAAGGGAGGAATAGGGTAGTAGGGAAGGAAGAGGAAAGACGGTGGACATGTGTTTAGCGGATGGAGGGAGGGAGAGGGAGAGGGGAGAGGTGTGGTATGGTATGGTGAAGGTGGGGTAGGGGTAGGGAGAGGTGGGGTAGGGGGTAGGGAGAGAGGTGGAGGCAAATGAGGCGGCGCGCGTGCGGGCCAGCACTAATGTTCTCTTGATGCTACCCCGGAAGTGTATACTGTCCTAACAGAGCTTCCAGTGCTTACGTGCTGGCAGCTCTTGGGCCCCGCCTCTTGCCACCCAAGTATCTGGTGCAGCCTTGACTCGTAATTATGTACGATTTTTGTCATCTTCGCGCGTTTAAGTTTCCCTGATGGTTCACTGAGTACTTCCTTGTATCTCTGTGTGGCATTTGGGTGTCGAGTTCACGGCTATATGGCCTCTTTACCCGGGATAATTCGAGCTTTGGTATTATGTATGTCAAGATCATATTCCCTTTATGCATTCCTGATCTCTGTGTCTAGGCAACTCATTCTCCTGATAGTACGTCGTGTTTTGACGTATACTTTACCCAGGGGCAAAAATCATCGTACAATAAATTGTTGCGGCTTGCGAAAGTTACGTTCCGTCCCGTTTTCTGTTTTGGGTCCTCTGGTAGGCTAGGATAAGGGGCACTTTAGAACGACAGTTTTTTGACGTTGGGACACCTTAGGAAGACGGGCTGGTCTAGAAGGCCCAGTGAATACATTGTCTACGCTGATGATACACTGATAGATCCATACTGCTGCGTACACCACTACAAAGAAAACGTTTAAATCTATATTAAACACGTGTTTAGAATCTAGGTTTAGCCAACGCCGGCTAGAAACAATGGGCAGAGTTTCTTTCATCCTGATGCCCCTGTTACCTAGCAGTAAATAGGTACCTGAGAGTTAGTCAGCTGTCACTCGCTGCTTCCTGGGGGTGGAGGCCAGGTCGAGGACCGGGCCGCGGGGACACTAAAGCCCCGAAATCATCTCAAGATAACCTCAAGAAGATAACTCATCTAAGGAAACGAGATTCTCATTCGATGCTGAAGAAGCTGTTCGCAAAATGAAGATCATCTTCTTGAGGTTATCTTGAGAGGATTTCGGGGCTTAGCGTCCCCGCGACCCGGTCCTCGACCAGGCCTTCTTTTTGTTACACACACCCAGGAAGCAGCCCGTAGCAGCTGTCTAACTCCCAGGTACCTATTTACTGCTAGATAACAGGGGCATCAAGGGTGAAAGAAACTCTGCCAATTTGTTTCCGCCTCCGCCGGGGATCGAACCCGGAACCGTAGGACTACGAATCCCGAGCGCTGTCCACTCAGCCGCCAGGCCTCTATTCATCATCCCTACACCAGTTCACGCAGGACAGGGTTCATATTTCCAGAAGCCCGGCCTCCTAAGGGTCCCCAACGTCAAGAAACTGTCCTATTAAAGTGCCTTTTATCCTAACCCACCAGAGGACCCAAAACAGAAAACGGGACAGTATGTCAGCGAGCCGCTGCCATTTTCTAGCACGACGATTTTTTGGGGTCTTAAGGTAGACTATACGTCAAAATACGACGTTGTATGAAGAGGCCAGAGTTCCCAGACCGGAGCTGGTACAAATAACTGGGCCTCCGCTCGTTAGACAGAAGTTGCCATTCTATTTGCCATTTTCGCCTATTTGTTCTGCTATTTGCCATTCTCGTCTCACTCCAAGTGGCGACTCCTTGTGATCTTTGATTGCTCTCTGCTCCTCAAGACATAACTGTTACGTGCTTGTGTGTAAAGGCACAGATATAATGAAATAATCAATGATTACCTTTGACCGAGCCCCCGCTCCTGTGCCAAGTAAGTCCACTACGGGCTCCCCATAGCCCGTGCTACTTGGAACGTGTTCCGAGTAGCTGAATCTATAACAACAGATTACCTTACCATGCGGTTACCTTGCGTTGACTTCTGGGATCACCATCCCCGCGGCCCGGTCTCTGACCATGCTGTTGGACTGATGGAGTCCAACCATCCATGGATGCTTGGAGATGGATGGATGGATGATGGAGTCAGAATTTGTATCTTACAGATTCCATTCCATATTGGCCTCTGAATACAATATACAATTGGTCAGTTCATCAAAGTATGTGCTTTTGAAGAGGGAGTTCATTACCCTCTTGGAGTGCCTTAGAACAGCCTCAGGATAGTCTCATCAGCCCGTTCTCTCGAATCGTCACAACGGACAGAAAATGGTGTACTAAAACGTAACCTAACGACCCACGCATGCAGGGGAGGGGGGTCGAGGCAGGGGGGGATATTGAAAGGGGGGCCAAGGGGAGGAAGAGGCAAGAGGGCTTGAATAAAGTACGGCTGAGGCGTTAGTCGCTAGATGCTGAGGCAGCCATTATTTGCCAGCATGATGGGTATAAGTAGACACATGATGGAGACAGAAATGGAGCCGAGAATCGATGAGGCAATTTTCCCCGAATAATGTTCCTCACGTATTCCATCCACTTTATGTATCCCAGTGGCTAAGCGTGTAGTCCGTTCACTACCGAAAATTCCCAGGTTCGACTCCTGCGGAAGGTGAGAGGCTCTGGCAAACATCTGAGAAGTTGTCTCTCACTTCCCTCACTCGCTGAGAGGAGTATTTTTTTCAGTATAATTTGAATAGCATTTTGCTTGGAAGTTGAATGTTAATATATCAAATGGTGATATATCAATATATCAAACCGTCAGACCGGTGAGATAGTTATTGGCCCAATTTATTTCACAAAATCAGGATGATGATAAAAGAGTTTGAGGGGGAATTAATATGAACTAATCATGCCCTGTAGCTATATAAACTTGTACACCCTCATCGAGAAAGAGGATCTTTTAATTCTTATTTGTAGGGTAATATAGCGCCTTCACCCTCAACTGCTTTAAAGCCTTAACTACCCTCTTGTTTCCTCCACTACGCTATCCGTCAATCACCTTTCAATCAGGGCCTCAATCAGGGCCCCAATTAATACTGAGTGAACAGAGATGAACAGTGAAGGGTTAAAATTTAATCATCTTTCCTGCTCAGGGCCTAAACCTAGGTCGCTTTCGTTTTGATGGTGAGCGATTGAGGAGGTCCCTAGTTTAGCGGTTATCTTGAGGTTATCTTGAGATGATTTCAGAGCTTAGCGTTCCTGCGGCCCGGTCCACGACCAGGCCTCATTTTTGTTACACACCCCCAGGAAGCAGCCCATAGCAGCTGTCTAACTCCCAGGTACCTATTTACTGCTACGTGAACAGAGCACCAGGGTGAAAGAAACTCTACCAATTTGTTTCCGCCTCCACCGGGGTGCGAACCCGGAACCTCAGGACTACGAATCCCGAACGCTGTCCACGCAGTCGTCAGGCCGATTAAACCAAAGAACAAGAAAGTTCCGCCTTCAAGATATGATGGTTTATCTCGGCGATGTGTACAGTGTGAGAGAAGAAGCATCTTCTGTACTTTCTTGAGTACAGCCGAAGTCGACACAAGTTCTGAAATCCGGTTTCGTTTGTGTTTGAGCTTTGGTCAGGAACGGTGAACCGCTCACCAATCCTCGGCAGTTCGCCCTTGTTCGCGCAGCGGTAATTGAGGATCTGGTCTTAAGCTGGTTGATGGGTCGTGTTCCAGGGTAAACAGTTTTGAAGTGCGTAAGATGAGCGGTAGGAAGGGAAAGCTTTTGAGTCTGCTAATGTGAATCAGAATTCGTCTGTCTCTGTATACGTGTACGAACATGTGCGTTCGTGTGTGTGTGTGCCCGTGAGTGTGTGTGTGTGTGTGTGTATGAGTGTGTGTGTGTGAGAGAGTGTGAGAATAAAAACATTAAGTTATTCGATACTTTCAGTCCAAACCTTTCCTGCAATAATAGGTTTTCCTCCGCATCATGAAAACAAAGGGAACTACTGATTGATTTTATTCAAATGCGATTTATACAAACCATTATGGTTGTCGTTGGAATCGAACGGGTACTGTGTCTCTCACGCTGTTAGCGCTGACCCCTACACTGACTTCTACACGAACCTCTACACGAACCTCTACACGAACCTCTACTCTATCACACGCATCAGATAGTAACGAGGGGAGGCAAGTATGGATATAGTTCACGGTAATCACAATAACGAGATTCTCTCTCTCTCTCTCTCCGCTCTCTTCTCTCTCTCTCTCCTCTCTCTCTCTCTCTCTCTCTCTCTCTCTCTCCTCTCTCTCTCGTCCTCCTCTCTCTCTCTCTCTCTCTGTCTCTCTCTCTCTCTCTCTTCTCTCTCTCTCGAACAAATAAATATTATGGCAATGGGACTCTACGTATTTCTCCAGAGACGGAAGTTTAATCCCACCCCATTACCTTAATATTTTCTAATATGTCCATAGCAATAACAACATAAACCACCTCAACTCCCCCAAAAAACTAACCTACGCAGCATTGTGTATGGTTAACAGTTAAATGCCCCCCTCCCCCACCCCCCCCACGAAATTATTTTAACATCTGTGTACGTGGGACCAATATATGATACATTTCGCATTTCTAAAGAATAAGAAATATGGATCGGGCTCTTATGTTTGGTATTATTGTAAATCCCTCGGGCTCTCTGAAGAGACCGTTTTGAAAAGCTCAATACGTAATCTTTTCGCTGCTGGTAAATGCTGGAGTAACGATAATTCATCGGATGTATTTGATTTATTTTGTGTGTGTATAGAATTTGTGGAGCGCGGGGAGGGGATAGGTTCTATCTGTCTTCTTCCTATTTATTTGTGGGGAGGAATGAAATTATGAAGATAAACTGCAAAATCAGTGTGACTATCTATCACATGGAGCGGGTGCGAGGATAGGAGGTGGGATAAGAGGAACGGAGGGATGGAAAGTACCTTTCCACTTGGACCTTCGGAAATCGAATGCAGACATGCAAGAATCAGGTCGTCGCTGTACAGCCCAGACCAAATGAGTGGATTATTAAGGATAAATGCCATAATACATTAGCAGAAAATATGCATTCACCAGACAAGCTATTCTCTCTCAGCGTGCCTATTGTACCTCTGTTTTTCAACAGATCTATTTTGCACTCCTGCCATGCCTCCTCATTTCACGTGGAGTTATTTCCATGTGCAGAATATGAACGAGTCCCAATTAATAATTTCAAAGTGTAAATTATTGTCTCTCTCTCGCCTGCGATATGGAGAATACAGGTTTAAATTTGTAACCGGTCCCAATAATTTTGATGTTTTATTAAGTGGATTCGGGCAGTAAAAGTCCTTTGCACGTTCTCCAGGTCAGCAGTTTCTCCAGCTTTGAATGGACCTAAAGTCATCACAGACAATGACTCCAGTCTGACTGGATCAGCCATCACAGTCAGGCTGATCCAGTAACCCCCAGCAGAAGCTTACCAGGTTCTCCCTCGAAAGCTTTCACCGTTCCGAGCCCATTGTCCTCCACTTTCATTATACTTCCCCTACAAATCAATGGGTCCGCTGCTCTTTCTTTCTTCATCTCTTGTCTACACTAACTTTCTCTTTTCTTCTTTTTACTTTCTATTTATTTTTTTGTTTTCAATCCGTCTGATTTTCAGTTGTTATGATTTTCTTTCCTCGTCTTTCTTTCTAATCTCCATTATATGACTTTCTCTATTTCCTTTCCTCATATTTATTTAGTTTTCTCTGTTTCTTGACATCCTTACCCTCCCCCCCCTCTCCCCTCGGGCAGGACTCCTGTCATCCTAGGATGAAGGGAAAGCAGAACCTGACAGGTGTTTTTCCAAATCATCTTGGGACCTCCCAAGACAGACCTCCTGGACGGTAGAGCGACGGAGATCTTCCCCCCGTCCCATCCCAAATCCTTATCCTGCCCCCCTTCCAAGTGCTATATAGTCGTAAGGGCTTCGTATTTTCCCCCCTGATATTTCCCTTACTTTGGGACCTTCCATGACTGTTGGGGACACAGCACTGAGCTGTTGGAACCACATGGACTCCATCGGTATGAAAACATTGGCAGGAAAGCCAAAATCGTCAATTAATGGCAGTTTTGCTTAGGTAAATAGCCAAGGGTAATGCTTGGGCTGTGTGCATTACTCAGTCAGGGTAAGCATCGTCGGGTCTCGCCAGTGACTGAATGAGTGACATGGACAGCATTTGGCTAGTAGAGTATGAAAAGCATAACAGTCTTCCAGACACTGAAGATTGGGTACCATTATTTTAAGATAATTTTGTCCGCCTGTTAAACTGTGTCACGTCTTAACTGATGGCCTGGTCGAGGACTGGGCCGCGGGGACACTAAAGCCCCGAAATCATCTCAAGAAGAAGATGGCAGGGACATAGTTGAAGTCAGAGAGAGGAAATAGAGAATGTTCAACTTACCGTGCCATTTTAAAGAGCACTTTAGTGACTGACCTGTGTAGTCAGATTAGGGAAATGGTCATTCCCTTCCGTAGCATGAGTAAAAGCCAGGATCCGGGCAAGCATCTCAGTGTTTGTGTTGGAGATTAGGGGTGACATGTGATGTTGGCGAGGGGGTGGTGATGGCGTTGGTAATGGTGGTGTTGATGGTCGAGTTTGGGTTAATATTGGTGGTAAAAGGGCTCCCTGGAACTGATAGGATGAGGGGGCGAATGGTTAGGGCGAGGAGAGGGGACCGGCTTTGTTGGTCCGGAGCGAGGGGAATAAGAACTCAAAGTTGTTTGGTTTTCGTAGAGATGAAGGGAGGGTTGTTGAGGGGAAGGGATGGTGAAGGAAAACTTTATACACGCATTCCCTTTTAGTCCTTACTTTAAAAGGTTAGCTAAGGGGAGAAAAGTGCTCCAAGTGGAGAGAAACATCTGTTGGTTTCTGAGTGATCCACGAGTCTGGACTAGGGTCTTGGCGGCATCTGTGAGAGGAGCCTCTTATCTATTGGGTGATTGGGTATTGACTCGCTCATCCTGGTCTATCAATAGCAGGTGATTATTGTCTGTTCTCACCTAGTTGTGCCTGTGCATGGGTGAGGGAGGGGGAAGGGGGGTATCCATCTTTTCGACCCTTGCATCTTGTTGCTCCAGCGACCCCCCCCCCCTAATCCTTACCCCCCTCATAAAGTCCCCCTCTTTCTCTTATCTCTCTCTCTCCCTACTTCACCCTCACTTTTACACCCCATTCACTTTGACCCCACCACCTGCCCTCTCAACCCCCCCCCCCCCCCCCCTGCCCCCCCTCCCCGTCCCCCTCTGCCCCCCTCCCCCACAGTTCATGCCCGGAGCCCCTCGTCCACCTGGAAGATTGTTGCCAACTGACCCGGAAAAAAACACACATAGGCGACCTTTTTTTATGGCAATATCGCCAACTCCGCTCCAAGAAATTTGATATTGGTTTCACCTGGGTGATCCCCACTGGCGGGGGACTGTCCCAATTGATGGTAGTTGGTTTTACAGCGCTTGTGGGCCGTGCCTGTACTCACCTAATTGTGCTTGCGGGGGTTGAGCTCTGGCTCTTTGGTCCCGCCTCTCAACCGTCAATCAACTGATGTACAGGCTCCTGAGCCTATTGGGCTTCTGTATAGTGGTCGTTGTGTCCGCTGACTGACTGACGTGGGGCCAGATTCACGAAGCAGAGTTACGCAAGTACTTACGAACGTGTACATCTTTCCTCAATCTTTGACGGCTTTGGTTACATTTATTAAACAGTTTACAAGCATGAAAACTTCCCAATCAACTGTTGTTATTGTTATAAACAGTCTCCTGGTGCTTCGGAGCTCATTAACTGTTTAATAATTGTAAACAAAGCCACCAAAGATTGAGAAAAGATGTACAGGTTCGTAAGTGGTTGCGTAACTGCTTCGTGAATCTAGCCCGTGGCCCCTTGTTCCGGGGAAAGGTTTCACGCGCACAATTGAAGGCTCTTTTTTGTGGTTCTTGCATATCATAAACATCAGAAAATTGCAAGGTGCATTTTCACAGGCGAGTGTAATAGAGGATTTTTTTTTTTTGGTATCCGATGATCGATGTTTTGTAATTTGGAAATATGTTGTTTGGCAGGTGTGTGATTTGATTTGGTTTCATGGACAGGAACGTACGTGTGTGGTGGTGGGGGGGGGGGAGGAGAGGTCGCTTAACACCACGTGTGTTTGTGTTCATGTCGGGTTATGCCTACTTTTTTTTTATCCGCGCAGGGATATTCCTGCGTGGGCCCTAAGCCTCTGATTGGCCCACTAAGTGTTGCTTGTTTCTGTATTACTTGGCCGGAATATGAGTATTTATGACTGGTATGGTCGCTTCATTAAGATTTTGCAATATGTGTTGAACAACAACTTCTGCTCTGTTGAATCTAAGTTGAAATCTTAATGGGTTTGTAACTGTGCACTGTGTTAGATAATGTTCCAGTGGTCTGTCGGGCATTTCTCCACAGTGTTGACATTTCCTCTCATCTTCCGGAACCTGTAAACCTATTTCCCATGCACATTGGTATCCAAGCCTGATGCGATGTAAGTGTACTTCTGTTGTTCTACTGCTCCCTTTCGTCAAACTAAGTGGTTCGTAGTTGGTTGAATTTTTGTACCAACCAGCAGATCCTGATGTTGCAACTGCTGTACTCACCTAATTGTACTCACCTAATTGTGCTTGCGGGGGTTGAGCTTTGGCTCTTTGGTCCCGCCTCTCAACTGTCAATCAACTGGTGTACAGATTCCTGAGCCTATTGGGCTCTATCATATCTACACTTGAAACTGTGTATGGAGTCAGCCTCCACCACATCACTTCCTAATGCATTCCATTTGGCAACCACTCTGACACTAAAAAAGTTCTTTCTAATATCTCTGTGGCTCATTTGGGCACTCAGTTTCCACCTGTGTCTCCTTGTGCGTGTGCCCCCTTGTGTTAAATAGCCTGTCTTTATCTACCCTATCAATTCCCTTCAGAATCTTAAATGTGGTGATCATGTCCCCCATAACTCTTCTGTCTTTCAGCGAAGTGAGGTTTAATTCCCGAAGTCTCTCCTCGTAGCTCATACCTCTCAGCTCGGGCACTAGTCTGGTGGCAAACCTTTGAACCTTTTCCAGTTTAGTCTTATCCTTGACTAGATATGGACTCCATGCTGGGGCTGCATACTCCAGGATTGGCCTGACATATGTGGTATACAAAGTTCTGAATGATTCTTTACACAAGTTTCTGAATGCCGTTCGTATGTTGGCCAACCTGGCATATGCCGCTGATGTTATCCTCTTGATATGTGCTGCAGGAGACAGGTCTGGCGTGATATCAACCCCCAAGTCTTTTTCTTTCTCTGATTCCTGAAGAATTTCCTCTCCCAGATGATACCTTGTATCTGGCCTCCTGCTCCCTACACCTATCTTCATTACATTACATTTGGTTGGGTTAAACTCTAACAACCATTTGTTCGACCATTCCTTCAGCTTGTCTAGGTCTTCTTGAAGCCTCAAACAGTCCTCTTCTGTTTTAATCCTTCTCATAATTTTGGCATCGTCTGCAAACATGGAGAGAAATGAATCGATACCCTCCGGGAGATCATTTACATATATCAGAAACAAGATAGGACCGAGTACAGAGCCCTGTGGGACTCCACTGGTGACTTCACGCCAATCGGAGGTCTCACCCCTTACCGTAACTCTCTGCTTCCTATTGCTTAGGTACTCCCTTATCCACTGGAGCACCTTACCAGCTACAGCTTACCTTGCTGTGTTGTGGTCACTGTACACCTTTTGCATTACTCTGTTTCATATTACTTTCTTAATCTGTGATAGACTCTGTGGTATGTAAATGTCTACATTTCTTCTATTAGTTGCAATTTTTGCAGCTTCGTCTGCAATGTCATTTCCTATTATTCCCACATGACTTGGCACCCAGTTGATAAGTACCCGTCGGCCTTGTCGTTTGAGTGTTTGCATTAATGATATGACATTTGTGATCAGATGTATGTTATCTCATATGTGTTCTTGTTGCTAGGTTTCATTGGCGGTTCTCGAATCTGTATGTATGATAACATGTTGTCGGTGTTCAGCAAGAACATGTTCCAAAGCCTTTTGACTGGCTAGCATCTCTGTTTGTAAAGTCGAACACCCATTTGAGAGCCTCCAACTATTTACTGAGTTCCTGCTTTAACTGCAGCTCCGGTTTCGTGTCCCTGCTGGTCTACTGATCCATCTGTGAAGTAAGTGAAGCTGTCGGGTGCCAAGTTTGCTTCTATATGCATCTGTGCAATGTTACGTAACATATGAGGATTTGTCTGGTTCTTTTTTCCTTCAATAACCATAATCTTAAAGTCGACCAGTATGCCTACTTGCGGCAATGTAAACATTTAATATGACAGTAGCGTTGGGAATATAATATATATATGTATATATATAATATATATATATATATATATAATATATATATATATATATATATATATATATATATATATGAACACTTCCACCTCACCAGAGTTGTGTTTACCCCCCCCACCCCCAGCTACACAGTTCCCCTTCAACAATTCCAAAAAACAACCCTCAAGTTGGTAAACCTCCTCCCATTTCTGCCCATTAACCTTTGACCTCCTCCCCCCCGCAAGTCTTTTATTTGCTCCCTATACCCCCCCCCCCATTTTATTTCTTTTTGCTACAGCTAGGAAAGTAACGTACGTGTTTGAGGTCACGATTGTTAAGCATAGATGTTCAACAGGTGTTCCTACGTAGGTACAGATGTTTAACAGGTGTTCCTACGTAGGTACAGATGTTTAACAGGTGTTCCTACGTAGGTATAGATGTTTAACAGGTGTTCCTACGTAGGTACAGATGTTCAACAGGTGTTCCTACGTAGGTACAGATGTTTAACAGGTGTTCCTACGTAGGTACAGATGTTTAACAGGTGTTCCTACGTAGGTACAGATGTTAACAGGTGTTCCTACGTAGGTACAGATGTTTAACAGTTGTTCCTACGTAGGTACAGATGTTTAACAGTTGTTCCTACGTAGGTACAGATGTTAACAGTTGTTCCTACGTAGGTACAGATGTTCAACAGGTGTTCCTACGTAGGTACAGATGTTTAACAGTTGTTCCTGCGTAGGTACAGAAGTAGAACATCTGTACCTAGGTTTAACTTAGAGTTTAGCTTTCCACACAAACACGAGAGCGAGACGTAGGCCCACGCAGAAGACCAGTTGAACTGGCCAGTACTCGGCTAGCTGTGCTTGCAGGGGGTTGAGCTTCGACTCTTTGGTCCCGCCTCTCAACTGGTTGCTGTACCAGTCAACTGGAACAGCGACGGCTTTAACTCTTGCAGGTCAGAGTTCGATGCCAGATGGTGCAAGTGGTTGGGCACCTTCCCTCCAATTCCAGCTCCTTGTCCTCCTATCTCTTCCAAGTACTGTATGGTCATACTGGCCTAGCGGTTTCTTCTCACAATTATTTTGCCTTACCCGCATACCTTGCGATGATTTCGGGGCTTAGCGTCCCCGCGGCCCGGTCCTCGACCAGGCCTCTTGGCTGCTGGACTGGTCAACCAGGCTGTTGGACGCGGCTGCTCGCAGCTTGACGTATAAATCACAGCCTGGTTGATCAAGTATCCTTTGGGAGTGTTAGACTAAGCTTATCCAGCGTACGAGGCGCAAGTGAACGGGTTATACCTGGATTGTACCTGGATTCTGGGGGCTGCACTCCCCAAACCCGACCCGGGGCCAAGCGAGTCTTGAGGCAAACAAAACTCTCGATATCGACCACAGGTAAACCCCCAGATAAACACCCTCATTCACCACTCACGCCCGTCCATAACACAACCCTTACATCCCTCACAATATCACTATTCCCCGTCTCTTCTGACCGGCGAGAATCTTCCGTCGACGACAGGATTAGGTCGATTGCGTTTTAATCACACCGATTCACCGTTGAGATTACCCCTTCCGCATGACACGCTGTTATTATGGCAACATTTCTAAATTACTTTGGAATTAACAGATTACATGTGTCAGATTAGTAGGCGGGTCGAAATAGGTTCGTGTTGAAATAGGTTCGTGGGAATTGGGAGCTCAGAGGTCTAGCTTATGGCTACTTTATTCGTTATGCTGGTACTGCAACCACTGTTACAACTGGTATATATATATATATATATATATATATATATATATATATATATATATATATATATATATATATATATATATATATATATATAACTGTGTTACCAGTTATGTCATGTGTGCGTTGCTTATAGCTTGTAACTTGAGACTTGTAACTCTTGGTATAGATTTTTCGTCTTCTATATAATGTATTATGGAGCTGGTTGTTTAATTTTAAATTTAATTTTATTGTTCGCGATAATTTGTTCTTGCTGCCATTAAAATTGTCTATTGATGTATATGGTCTTGTTCTTGATTGTTCTTAGTGTATTTTGTATGCGCACATTCTTACCTACTAATGCTTGCCTAATAGCGCTTAGGTGTAAGGAGGAATGTAGCTCTTGTGTCTTCCTCATCCAAACTATGGAATGTATATATTAAAGAGACCTTTGCTGTAGTTTAGGGCTTCCTAAACCGTTAATTATTCCTGTTATTTATATCTCTTTATATTTCGAGGTGAACAATTTCAAGCATTTTTGATGAACATATTATTATTATTTTTTTTTAATTCGGCAACTGTTTTAGCAGCCATCTTGTAACACTTGGTGAAACAAGTCGCTGTTACTATTGTAACATTTGCTGTAATGGTTACTGTTAACTTGTAACCCCAGGGCTGTAATAATTGTTACAGAATTAACAATCCTGTAACAATTCTTCTTGGGGAAGAACTGACTCTTCCCCAGAGGTAGGGAAGTAGAGTCCGGGTAGAGTCCGCCCTCACAGCAGAAAATGCCCAAACTAGTTATCAGGGGAGAGGGAGAGGAAATGGCCAAGATGTAAAAGATATCTCTACAGTCTATTACAGAACTAGATGGTAATAAGGTTACTCGTTTAAAACAAACAAATGCTGCTACCACTCCTCCTACAACTTTAATAGCTAGGCTAATTGACTCGGGAGGAGAGGAGTCTACAAACACTAATTCTCTAGTGCTTAGATAATTAACCTTCTTGTTTGACTTACGGGGTGAATGGCTTTCCTTCTATCTTGGCTTCATGAATAACAGAGGGGAAATATTTACTCATAACAAATGTTCATAAGATTGTGTCCAAAACAATTCAAAGAACTGTCTCAGATTTAATTAAGGTAACAGATAAAATACACAGGAGATATTAGCAGTAGCTTTATTTAATAATGCAAATTAATTAATCCTAAGCTAGTATAACATCCTATTCCTTAAGAGGCACGGTATATGAGCTACAAATTGTACAGGGAAAACTGAACACACACATTTACCTTTTTCCACTGTCTCAGCTCAGCCCATGTCCTGGCTTCGTGGCTGCACTCTAGATCACACTAAAAAAAATTATTGCTCTGAATTCTTCAAGGTGAAGTTTCGGTTCCACCCTTAAGACCCTTTTGGGCCGCTCCAAGTAACAGAATTTAGGACCAAGCTCTCACAAGTCAGGCCTGGCCTCGGGCCGGGCTTGGGGAGTAGAAGAGCTCCAGAACCCCATCAAGCAGGCATCAAGCAAGTAATCTTGGTCTAGAAACTCCACCCTCATTTTAGGTCTACATCCAATCCATCTGAACAAGGCCTAGGTCCTCCGGCACCTTCGGCAAGTGAGAACGAGGCCTGGCCCTTGTCCAATAACCAGTCTTCAAATCCCCAAAGGCGGAGTTTCCCCCCACAAAACCAGGATACTGTGTGACAAGGCTATATATTAGACAAGTAAATATATAGCTCTTGTAATAGCACTTTCTCTGTAACTAGCTGACATTGTAACTATAAGGTGTGAAGGATAGATGAAATTGTTTATGTAATAATCTAAGATGAGGTCTGATAAATACCTTTTGTGCCATCTCGAATGCTTTTTGCGCTACCGCTCACAGGATGAGTATGGGGTGCACAATAAACTAGCCACCGGTGGTGACAATCAAAACAAGGCTGTTTCGTTCGAGAACTGCTAATTGATTTCACTCCTGACTCCATACTGTCATTATTTCTGGCTCTCGCTCTGTGTCATCTTAGTGACCCTGACTATATTTTCTGCTCTGTGCTCATTATTCCTTCGCCTTCCTTTGCTTCCTAGGTATTGTGCTTCCTAGGTACTGTACTTTCCTAGGTATTGTGCTTCCTAGGTA
The DNA here is from genome assembly GCA_020271785.1 of Procambarus virginalis. NCBI lineage: Eukaryota > Metazoa > Arthropoda > Malacostraca > Decapoda > Cambaridae > Procambarus > Procambarus virginalis. Next base: position 3,494,149 of record WNGS01166011.1, on the reverse strand, counting down.
CTGTACTTCCTAGGTATTGTGCTTCCTAGGTACTGTACTTCCTAGGTATTGTGCTTCCTAGGTACTGTACTTCCTAGGTATTGTGCTTCCTAGGTACTGTACTTCCTAGGTATGTGCTTCCTAGGTACTGTACTTCCTAGGTATTGTGCTTCCTAGGTACTGTACTTCCTAGATATTGTGCTTCCTAGGTACTGTACTTCCTAGGTATTGTGCTTCCTAGGTACTGTACTTCCTAGGTATTGTGCTTCC
>WNGS01166011.1:3481918-3492900 GCA_020271785.1 Procambarus virginalis | reverse complement strand
TCCCAGTGATTATTATACAGTGGATCAACAGATTAGATACGACGTATACAAAAATATTTTACGTGAGTTAAACTCCCTTAAAGTACGTAGAAAGAGAAGGGGAAACCCAAGAACTATGGAACATATAGGGTGAGGTGAGCTAAAATTTGTTCCAGGTGATGTAACATTGGTGTTTTGCATCTATAACGAACAAACTATAATGGCACAGTGCCTGAAGTGGAATTGTTGGGTCCTAAGCGCAGGTTGTTAAGGACTAAGCTGACACTGCCCACTGGTCCACTTTCTGTTGGTCGATAGTGGCGCTGGGGAATTAATGGAATTAGTGCCAGAGTGCCAGCCCGGCTGGTTGAGCGTGCCAGGGGCGATAGAAAATAGACACGAGAGATGGTAATTTGACTATTTTTCTACTGTGCATTGTCGGCCTTATGGGAGATGGTGTTGGACGTTGTCGGCCTTATGGGTGGCTGTTGGACGTTGATCAGTCTCGGCTCACTACCAATGATCCCGGATTCAACCCCCGCTGCAGGACAGAAGCGGTTTTGGCAACAATTTTTTTTCACCTGATACCCCTGTTTATATGACAGTAATAATAAATTCCTGGGCGTTAAACAGCTGTAGGAGACACCACCGTTGAGGCAGTTGACATAGTAAACAATCAGCTGCAATATGGCGCCCCCTAGAGCCAGTTATCACACCCCTGTAGGTACAAGTTGATACAATTAGACAAACACCAGTTCCCCCTTCCACCCTTTTCCAATCTCAGGCACTCTCCTTTTTCCATAAAATATCCCATTCGTGTATGGACGAGGTACGGCTCTGGGCCAGACAATGCCGAGCCAAGAAACAAAGCTGGTGAACTGGGAGAAAAAATGTCAACAAAAGTATCGGTGCATTGTTGGCTCGAGTACAAAGACTCTCGCTTGAGCTTGGTGGTGTCAGGCGCCGATGGCTTCTTTTGGGGGGTTTCTGCTGATTCTGTTAGTGGGTTGTGTTCTGTCGGGGTGGATATGGCTTCTGTGTGCACTGATTTTCAACGTCACCTTCCACTTCCCCTCCCCACTAAGTGTCCTGATACTCTTCCTTATCCCCCCCCCCCCCACAGATCCTCTCTCCCTCCTCTCTCCATTTTCCCCTGATCCTCATCCCCTCCCTCGCCTCATACGCAACCCTTTCCTTTCCTCATCTCCCCCCTCTCCTTCTCTTCCTGGTCCTCTAAACCGCCAACCACACTGCCCCCCCCCTTTCAAAAACATTACCCCCACCCCCCCTCTCAAAATATTACGCACCTTGGGACCTGTGTTTTTTAAAATCAATGACGCAAAACAAAACTATATGGCACTTCTTTGCACGTATAACTCAGGTGTGATACAGTTGTAAGTGCAGTGAACCTTGGACGATAAAGATAATAATATATGTCAGTGTGTGTGTGTTTACTCAACTATTTGTGCCTGTAGGATCGAGCTCTCGGCTCTTAGGACCCCGCTTTTCCTAGCCGTTGGCTGTCTAGTCCAATGACCCCTGGTGTATTTCTCTACTCATACCTGCTTTTAAAGGTATGCATGGAGTTAGCCTCTACAAACAGCTCCTTTAGGTTTTCATTTTCCTCACTACCTTTATGGCTAAAGAAAACTTTCTAACTTCCCTATGACACATCTAGTCTCAAGCTTCCATTCATATTCCCTTGTTCTATTGGTTGATCATTGTAAACATTTCCTCTCTTTCCACCTTGTTAATATCTCTTAAGTATTTTTATACGTCTGTATCCTGTCCCCACACTCTCCCTTCTCCTTCTAGCGTCGTCAAGTTTAGTTCCATTCAAGTCTGTCTTCGTACCTCCTACCTTTTAAGATGGGGGCTCCACAATGGGGCGGCATACTCTAAAAACTGGCCTCATATAGACGGTATACAGTGATCTAGAAAGCCTCCTTATTTAAGTTTCTGAAGGATGTTGACCAAACCCACACACTAGAAGATAAGGAGACCACGACGTTTCGGTCACGTCAGGGACCAGTTCTCAAGTCGATGATATAGAACACTCCTTCCTTTCCTGAAGTATGTTCTGACTTTTGCCAGATTAGAGTATGAGGCTGACGTTATTCTATTTATATGAACCTCGGAGTTAGGTTTGGAGTTTATGTCCACTCCCAGTGTCTGGGAAGGTGGACATTTAACATACCATAACATAACCTAACAAGACCAGATCCTTTTTCCTCTAGACGTTTATAGAAAATGTAGTTTCCCTTCTTCGTATATTGGCCTTTCGGTTTCTCCTGGCTCCTGCCCCATTTCCATCACCTTACACTTGTTAATGTTGACCTCTAGTAGCCATTTCTCGGACCATCTTTGCAACCAGTTCAAGTAATCCTGGAGAATCTTACAATACTCATCCTGTCCCTCAAGACTCCTCCGCATTAGTTTTTGCATCATCTGCAATCATTGACATAAAAGACTCAACTCATGCAGTTAAGACATTTAACCCATAATGAAGAATAAACATGGTACCCAGGAGTGATCCTTGAGGCAGCCCGCTTGTTACTCTACGCCAGTCTCGCCCCTTCACTCCCTCATCTGCCTGACAGAGTTTATCCTTACCCAAGGTATATTAATTACCTTCCTTAGTCCTCGGGTTATTCCTTACCATGATCGTGCGTTTCCGTCTACTCCCACCTTCCTCTCAAGTTTCTATAGTATCGTATACTTTCTGTGTGGCACTGTTACCAAAGGCTGTATGGCAGTCCAGAAATATGCAGTCTGCCCATCCCTTCTCTGTCTTGTCTTTTCTTGCCTTATTTCGTTACGCCCGTTTTCTCTTTTATAGTGTATATAATTGGGGCTATATTTATATATTTGGTTATGTTTGTATTAATTGTTCTTACTGCTTATAACAATTTTATGATTCTGCTCCACACTCTGGGGATTATCGTTTAATCTCTCTGGTGTAATATTTTTCGCTGATCCTCGGATTAATCGCCATACGACCCTCGTTGATCATCGTTTAATCACTAAAGCCTCATTTGGGAGATTACGCCATCGCTGTCGCTGGTAATATGTTGATCCTCTGAGCTATCCCTTTATCGGTATGAGTTCATTGTTGTTTTGTTTTCAGGCAGGTGTTAGTGACCCCCTTACTGTTCATGTAGGTCCTCATACCCCTTAACCCCTTCAAACCCCATTTTATTCACTAGTTTCACATTCCCCCCCTCCCATATAAGGCATCTCACTCGTAATATAGGGAGTAATGCAGTATATTGCTCTATAGCAATGCACTATATAGTCGTAATGGCTTGGTGCTTTCCCCTGATAACTCCTTTCCTCTCTCTCTCTCCCACTACACACACTAAATTCACAGTCCTTTCCCAGATATATTTTGCTGTGGTTTCATACCTTCTTTCTTCTTTATGTTACTCGTTCATCGTTTATTCCTTCTCAGCTTTCATTCCATTGTTGAGTTCTACACTTTATTACACTTCCTTTTCTCCCCCTTATTCCACCCTCTCTCCTTGTATTCCACCCTTATACCTCCTTTATTCCACCCCTTATATATTCTTTATTCCACCCTATACCCCCCATTATTCCACTCCTATACCCCCTTCCCCTTATTCTACCCCACTTGCCCCTTACCTTCCCCTTATGTTCGTGTTCTCCATCTCATCTCATCGCGTCACCTTCCCTCTCACTTCACTTTCCTTTCCCTTCCCTTCCATCTACTCCTCTCCCCCCCCCTCCTCAACATACCCATTATACCCCCCCCCTCAACCATTATTTGCTGGCTCAGCATATCTCTGTTATAATATCGACCCGACCATTATATTCTCCTGCCGATAATCAGAGGTACAATGGCTTCCGGTTAAGGTATCGGTTCGAGGCTTTCCGCTAATTCCATTTATCCAATTAATACTTTATTGCCAGACTCACCAGAAGTGTCTTTATTGGACTTTGTTTTTGTTTGTGTCTTTATTCTCTTCGCTTTATTCTTTATTCTGACCCATTTCGCATCTTTATTCTTTGCATAATTATTACAATTATTCGTTGTAATTAATATTATTTTTGATTATTAATAACGATTTTGCTCGGAGCTATCATTGTTATTTGTTTTATTTTTGTCTTTGTCGTGATGGGGAGACATGTCCAGGCTGACGAATATTTGTGTTGCTGTCAAATTCGTGTCTGTAATTAATCATTTTCGTTATAGCTTTTGCGACTTTGTTTTACGGAGACATTTGAGCGGTTGCCCGCGCCCTGTTGCTTACACAGCTGTGGGACAACAGCTGTGGGACAACAGCTGTGGGACAACAGTTGTGGGACAACAGCTGTGGGACAACAGTTGTGGGACAACAGTTGTGGAACAACAGTTGTGGGACAACAGCTGTGGGACAACAGCTGTGGGACAACAGTTGTGGGGCAACAGTTGTGGAACAACAGTTGTGGGACAACAGCTGTGGGACAACAGCTGTGGGACAACAGTGTGGGACAACAGTTGTGGAACAACAGTTGTGGGACAACAGCTGTGGGACAACAGCTGTGGGACAACATTGTGGGACAACAGCTGTGGGACAACAGTTGTGGGACAACAGCTGTGGGACAACAGTTGTGGAACAGTTGTGGGACAACAGTTGTGGAACAACAGCTGTGGAACAACAGTTGTGGGACAACAGTTGTGGGACAACAGCTGTGGGACAACAGTTGTGGAACAGCTGTGGGACAACAGTTGTGGGACAACAGTTGTGGGACAACAGCTGTGGGACAACAGTTGTGGAACAGCTGTGGGACAACAGTTGTGGGACAACAGTTGTGGGACAACAGCTGTGGAACAACAGTTGTGGAACAACAGTTGTGGGACAACAGCTGTGGGACAACAGTTGTGGAACAACAGCTGTGGAACAACAGTTGTGGGACAACAGTTGTGGGACAACAGCTGTGGGACAACAGTTGTGGGACAACAGCTGTGGAACAACAGTTGTGGGACAACAGCTGTGGGACAACAGCTGTGGGACAACAGTTGTGGGACAACAGCTGTGGAACAACAGTTGTGGGACAACAGCTGTGGAACAACAGTTGTGGGACAACAGCTGTGGAACAACAGTTGTGGGACAACAGCTGTGGGACAACAGCTGTGGGACAACAGTTGTGGGACAACAGTTGTGGGACAACAGCTGTGGAACAACAGTTGTGGAACAACAGTTGTGGGACAACAGCTGTGGAACAACAGTTGTGGGACAACAGCTGTGGGACAACAGCTGTGGGACAACAGCTGTGGGACAACAGTTGTGGGACAACAGCTGTGGAACAACAGCTGTGGGACAACAGTTGTGGAACAACAGTTGTGGAACAACAGCTGTGGGACAACAGTTGTGGGACAACAGCTGTGGGACAACAGCTGTGGGACAACAGTTGTGGAACAACAGTTGGTGAACAACAGCTGTGGGACAACAGTTGTGGGACAACAGCTGTGGGACAACAGTTGTGGGACAACAGTTGTGGAACAGCTGTGGGACAACAGTTGTGGGACAACAGCTGTGGAACAACAGCTGTGGGACAACAGTTGTGGAACAACAGTTGTGGAACAACAGCTGTGGGACAACAGTTGTGGGACAACAGCTGTGGGACAACAGTTGTGGGACAACAGTTGTGGAACAGCTGTGGGACAACAGTTGTGGGACAACAGCTGTGGGACAACAGTTGTGGGACAACAGCTGTGGAACAGCTGTGGAACAACAGTTGTGGGACAACAGCTGTGGAACAACAGTTGTGGGACAACAGCTGTGGGACAACAGCTGTGGGACAACAGTTGTGGGACAACAGTTGTGGGACAACAGCTGTGGAACAACAGTTGTGGGACAACAGCTGTGGAACAACAGTTGTGGGACAACAGCTGTGGAACAACAGTTGTGGGACAACAGCTGTGGAACAACAGCTGTGGAACAACAGTTGTGGGACAACAGCTGTGGGACAACAGCTGTGGGACAACAGTTGTGGGACAACAGTTGTGGGACAACAGCTTCGGCTCACACACCAGGCTGTTCTCTTTAATAATTGCCACAACGTCCAAAATGCAATGTGTTAACCAGAAACGTACTAACCCAAGACACCCACCTAACCTTACCTGGGAGCCGGTCGGCCGAACGGACAGCACGCTGGACTTGTGATCCTGTGGTCCTGGGATCGATCCCAGGCGCCGGTGAGAAACAATGGGCAGAGTTTCTTTCACCCTATGTTACCTAGCAGTAAAACAGGTACCTGGGTGTTAGTCAGCTGTCACGGGCTGCATCCTGGGGGTGGAGGCCTGGTCAAGGACCGGGCCGCGGGGACACTAAAAAGCCCCGAAATCATCTCAAGATAACCTCAAGATAAGATACCCATTGTTACATAGCAAACGAGGGTGTGAGTCGCTACTCTTCATAGTCCGTTGTAATTTGTACGTTGTGTAATTTGTGTGTGTACTCACCTAGTTGCGCTTGCGAGGGTTGAGCTTTGGCTCTTTGGTCCCGCCTCTCAACCGTCAATCAACAGGTGTACAGGTTCCTGAACAGAGGTACATGTGTGTGTGTGTGTGTGTGTGTGTGTGTGTGTGTGTGTGTGTGTGTGTGTGTGTGTGTGTGTGTGTGTGTGTGTGTGTGTGTGTGTGTGTGTGTGTGTGTGTGTGTGTACTTACCTAATTTACCTAATTGTGCTTGCGGGGCATGAGCTCTGGCTCTTTGGTCCCGCCTCTCAACTGTCAATCAACAGGTGTACAGGTTCCTGAGCTTATTGGGCTCTATCATATCTACACTTGAAGCCGTGTATGGAGTCAGCCTCCACCACATCATTTCCTAATGCATTCCATTTGTCTACTACTCTGACACTGAAAAAATTCTTTCTAACGTCTCTATGGCTCATTTGGGCACTCAATTTCCACCCGTGTCGCCTAGTGCGTGTGACCCTTGTGTTAAAAAGTCTGTCTTTATCTACCCTATCAATTCCTCTGAGAATCTTGTATGTGGTGATCATGTCCCCTCTAACTCTTCTGTCTCCCAGTGACGTGAGGTTTAATTCCCGTAGTCTCTCCTCGTAGCTCATACCTCTCAGTTTTGGTACTAGTCTGGTGGTCCTCCTTTGAACCTTTCCAGTTTATTCTTATGCTTGACTAGATATGGACTCCATGCTGGAGCCGCATATGTGTGTGTGTGTGTGTGTGTGTGTGTGTGTGTGTGTGTGTGTGTGTGTGTGTGTGTGTGTGTGTGTGTGTGTGTGTGTGTGTGTGTGTGTGTGTGTGCAGGCGCACGCGCGTGTCTCCCCCATGAATACTTCATCATTTAACCCAGTGTATAACCCTACCCCCCCTCCCCCCCACCGACCATAACCCCTAGAGTGCTGCACAACCATTATTCCTGATCATTCATTTAGGCGAGTGGTCTGGTCGAGGGCGCCCGCCGGGACGACCCGACCAAGACCCGACCTGCTAACAATTCGGGTCATTGCTGCCTCGAAATGTCTCAGTGGCATGTTCTCGGTGCCTTCCCTCCGTCAGATCCCGGAATTACCCGTTATCTGTCTCTTTACCTGTCCAAACTCTTGGGCTGGACGGTAGAGCGACGGTTTCTTGCAGGTCGGCGTTCAATCCCCTGATCATCCAAATGGTTGGGTGCCATTCCTTTCTTCCGTGCTATTAAGAAATGTATATGTTTATCACACAGAATGTTCCGTAATATACTGATTGTCATGTGTGTCTATATCTTATATATGAACACGTTGTACTGAACGGAGCCGGTCGGCCGAGCGGACAGCACTGCCCTACAACAATCAGCACTGGTCAGAACAAACTCAATATGTCCACGCATAATGGCCTTGCCGAAAAAGTCTCCCAGTCAAACTATCACTAATAGAGTAACCTCATTCATCTTTGCCAACATACAAGGACTGAAAACAAGAACCAACAATAAAGTACAGTTCATAAATGGCCTCCTCACGGAGTCAAATGCAGTATTTGGAGCTTTCACAGAAACCCATGCAGGGGAATTCTTGGACAGTGAGATCTGGATTCCAGGATATAACCTATACAGGTGTGATAGGAAAATTAGGTCACATGGAGGAGTGGGTCTGTATATTAGGGAAGACCTTGTGTGCTCGGAGCTCCTAAACGTTACAAATGAGGTGATAGAGGTACTGGGATTAAAAATAGAGAAAATCAATTTAGTGATTATTCTAATATACAAACCGCCAGATGCAACGGCTGAGGAATTCACAGAACAGATAAACAAAATAGAGAATAGCCTTGATAATTTGGAGAACCCAATACCTGATATTATCTTCTTAGGTGACTTCAACTTGCCTAGTCTCAGGTGGAGAATAGCAAACAATAATATTATACCAGGGAATCTATCAGGACCTAACCAACCACAGATTAGAGAACTGCTTAGATTCTGTGACAAATTTTCACTCACTCAGCAGATATCGGAGCCAACGAGAAATGAAAATATTCTAGATCTGGTCTTTACGAACAATGAAGACATTATCAGAGACATTACGATATCAGATACCACATATTCAGATCACAAGCTCATTGAAGTGCAAACTACCATCAATACTCAGAATAGACCTAAAACGTTGATAAAGCGAGAGGGGCTATTCAGTAAATTCAATTTTAATAATAAAGGATAGACTGGGAGATAATAAACAGGGAACTTAAAAACATTCCATGGGAAACTGTTTTAAGTAATAAAAGTCCTACAGAAGGAATAGAAAAACTGACTTCGGAAGCGTATCAAGTCTGTCTGAAACATGTTCCTTTGAGGAAAGCCAGAAAGAGATCCAACGTAGAAAGAGAACGCAGAAGACACTATAAACGCAGGAAAAGAATAACGGAACTGCTTATGCAGACACGAATTTCCCGTCAAAGAAGGAATAATTTAAATAGGGAGATTGAAGAAATCGAGCGGAAATTGAAACACTCATATGAAACTGAAGAAAGGCAGTTAGAACAGAAAGCAATTCAGGAAATAAAGAAAAATCCAAAATACTTCTTCACATATGCGAAATCAAAAGCAAAAACTACTGCCAGTATTGGACCTATTCGTACAAGTGAAGGTTCATACACGGAGGATGACAAAGAAATTAGTGAAATCCTAAAAAAGCAGTATGAGGACATGTTTAGCACTCCAATAAACAACATGAAAGTAGAAGATCCAGACAATTTCTTTATGCGGGATATCCAAACCCCTGTAAATATAACTGATATCAACACGAGCGCACTAAATTTTGAAAGAGAAATTGAAACATGCCCATGCACTCGGCCCCAGGTCCAGACTCATGGAATTCAATATTTATAAAGAAATGCAAAGTGCCGGTAGCACAGGCACTCAGTATAGTGTGGAGGAAGAGCTTGGACACGGGGGAGATACCAGATGCACTTAAAGTAGCAGACATAGCCCCTCTACACAAGGGAGGGAGCAAAGCATTGGCAAAGAATTATAGACCAGTTGCACTAACATCGCACATAATAAAAGTATTTGAGAGAGTGATTAGGAGTCAGGTCACCAATTTCATGGAGACCAATGACCTTCACAACCCAGGCCAACATGGATTTCGAGCGGGAAGATCGTGCCTCTCACAGCTACTTGAGCACTACGATAAAGTCACTGAGGCATTAGAAGAAAAACAGAATGCTGATGTGATATACACGGACTTCGCAAAGGCTTTCGATAAATGTGACCATGGCGTGATAGCACACAAATGAAGTCAATGGGAATAACCGGTAAAGTAGGACGCTGGATACTCAGTTTTCTGTCAAACAGGACTCAGCGAGTAACGGTCAACCATATAAAATCTAGTCCAAGTGCAGTTAAAAGCTCTGTACCTCAGGGTACAGTCCTTGCACCGCTGCTTTTCCTTATTCTCATATCAGATATAGACAAAAATACAAGTCACAGCTTCGTATCATCCTTTGCAGACGACACAAAAATCAGTATGAAAATTACCTCGGCTGAAGACATTGAAAAACTTCAAGCTGATATTAATAAAGTTTTCGACTGGGCATCAGAAAATAATATGATGTTTAACAGTGACAATTCCAGGTACTCAGGTACGGTAAAAATGAGGACCTTAACATAATACAGGGTACAAAACACAATCAAATGTGCCCATAGTAGGAAAACAACATGTAAAGGATTTGGGAATAATGATGTCTGACGACCTAACGTTTAGGGAGCATAACCAAGCAAATATTGCGACAGCCAGAAAAATGATAGGATGGATTACGAGAACTTTCAAATCCAGGGATCCCATCACAATGCTTGTACTCTTCAAGTCACTTGTGCTGTCCCGTCTTGAGTACTGTTCAGTACTCACTTCCCCCTTCAGAGCAGGAGAGATTGCTGAAATAGAGGGAATACAGAGAACATATACGGCACGCATAGACGCGATAAAGCACCTAAATTATTGGGATCGTCTCAAAGCTCTCCAAATGTACTCACTAGAAAGAAGACGAGAGAGATATCAAATAATATACACCTGGAAGATACTGGAGGGCCAGGTCCCAAATCTACACAGTAAAATAACACGTACTGGAGTGAACGATATGGAAGAAAATGCAGAATAGAACCAGTGAAGAGCAGGGGTGCCATAGGCACAATCAGAGAACACTGTATAAACATCAGAGGTCCGCGGTTGTTCAACGTCCTCCCAGCAAGCATAAGAAATATTGCCGGAACAACCGTGGACATCTTCAAGAGGAAACTAGATTTATTCCTCCAAGGAGTTCCGGACCAGCCGGGCTGTGGTGGTATGTGGGCCTGCGGGCCGCTCCAAGCAACAGCCTAGTGGACCAAACTCTCACAAGTCAAGCCTGGCCTCGGGCCGGGCTTGGGGAGTAGAAGAACTCCCAGAACCCCATCAACCAGGTATCAACCAGGCTGGGCATGTATCCTGTGGTCCTGGGTTCGATCCCGGGCGCCGGAGAGAAACAATGTGAAGAGTTTCTTTCACCTATGCCCTGTTACCTAGCAGTA
>WNGS01166011.1:3401464-3421293 GCA_020271785.1 Procambarus virginalis | reverse complement strand
CGTGTAGTCAGTCGAAGCTCATATCGACTGAGCCATGGAGTAGTCTAAATAGACCCGATTTATCGAACCTGCTAACCCTAATTAACTCTCTCATCTATGAGAAAGATTTGTTATAAATTTTGCGAATGCTGCATACGCGTACTATATAATAGAGCTTTGAAAGTATCTGTAGGCTACTGCTTGTTGCTGCCGGAGGAGGGTAATTTATTGTGCTACCCTATACTCATCCTGTGAGCGGTAGCGCAAAAAATACAGAGGGGACAAAGGTCTTATCAGACCTCAAGGAGATTTATTACATTATCAATTTACATTGATCCTGCACAGCCTTGCATTATATGTCAGGCAAGTTACAGAGAATGGTCCATTTCAATAGCTTATGTATTTACAGTTATCATTATGCATTAATGGTAAGTCTTATCGCTGATACATAATTGTTTAAGTAATGGAGCATATTAGTCATAGGGAGCTGCTGTTTATTATTATGGCTTCACAATACACTACGTGTTTCATTAATCTCATATGTCGTTTATCTACTGGGAGAGAAATATGGATATACAGTGCAAGGATTTCATGCATTTTATCCTTAGTAATAAGATGGTTTGCCATTTCTGATACAACGTGAGTTTAGATTGTATCTCTAAATGGCTCAATTTTACCACAGTCCAAGATAGCATGCTCGAGTGTACTCAACCTATTTGTGCTTGCAGGGGTTGAGCTTCAGTCTCTTTGGTCCCGATGTGGTGTCCCTGTCTTTGTCCACACATCTTGCACTTTACTGCACTTAGATCCCCTATACAAACCGAACTGCAATAAGACCCTGTAGTCTTATTCTTATTCCTCATCTCTTATGCTTATTCTGTAGCCTTATAGTGACTGTGACAAACGGGTTTCTGAATAGTCTGCTGCCTTTGGAGTACAGGAACCCTGGGGGCTATAGCTTCAGAGCCTGTAAACTGTTCACATGAATGTAACAAAGCTGCCATGATTAATGAAAGATGCACAGGATTCGCAAGTATTTGCGTCAATGCTTGACAAGTACCACAAGTCCTGGGTGCCAGAAACAGGTTAATACAGTGTTAAGTTACAGTACAAAGTAGTACAGTAATTTCCTATTGGAAGCGTCAAGGAACCAGATCCTTAGCCATAAGAAATGAGAGAAACAAGAGGACAGGGAGAAGAAGAAGGCTGAATACGCAATAAATGGTAAGAGGCAAGATAGGCTTGAATTGATTTGTGATTACATACATTGTGTGACATAATTCGCGAAGTGCACTATTACTGTACAGTGCCCATGGGTACAGTGCACCATGGGTACAGTGCACACCTGGTCTTGTAAACCGGTGGAGAGCCGCTGAGTGGCCCAGTTAGCATAATAACAGCTTTTTACTTCTAACTTTTGATTAAAAAACATTAAATTAATGAAAATAAAAACATGTAAATAGGAACTTTATAGGCGACAGAGATGAAAGAGCCCCTAATTGGGACATTTTTTTTTTTTTTTTTATTGTATTTTATGTATTTTTTGCACAAGCGGATACAGCGGTAGAATCTAAAACCTGGCCAGATACAATATGACGTCATAAGTCACGTCAAACAGGCTTGTGCATTTTATGATATTTTGGATGAATATAAACATGTTACTGAATATAACCACGAATATAACAGATAATAACATGATGATTTTAGGTGTTTATATTAACACAACCGAGCAAATATAGCGGCGCAGGAAAAATAAACAAAATAAAACTTGTGATATTTGATCCACCAGGCTGTGCTTGCAAGCGGCCTGCAGGCCACATAACTACTACGACAACTATACGTTGTCTGACAACATATAGCATCTAACCCTTTCTTTGGAGGACAAAAAAAATTAATACGCGGTTACCATTGTATAAATGTATATACGCCGTTACCTTGTATAAATGTATATACGCTGGTTACCATTGTATAAATGTATATACGCCGGTTACCATTGTATAAATGATACCGCCGTTACCATGTATAAATGTATATACGCCGGTTACCATTGTATAATGTATATACGCCGGTTACCATTGTATAAATGTATAACGCCGCTTACCATTGTATAAATGTTATACGCCGGTTACATTGTATTAATGTATGGCCAACGTCTGTGGTAGAAAAAGGGAAACAAGACTTTAAGATAGGTGGAGTAATTGGTTATTAATAAGATCTGCCTCGCATAGGCCAATAGGCCTTCTGCAAACTCTGTTTTTATTCTATTCTTAACTATTTCTATAATTCCCAATTCAATGTAACACCCCCCCCTCGTATATTTCACAATGCACGCTCTTACCACCAACCCATCCACTAGAACCACCAACCCACTCCACTCACGAACCACCACTCTGAACCCACTCCACTAGAACCACCACCCACCATAGAACCACCAACCCATCCACTAGAACCACCACGCCACCATCCAACCTCAGAACCACCACGCCCATCCACTAGAACCACCAGCCCATCCACTAGAACCACCATCCCATCCCACATAGAACCACCATCCCATCCACTAGAACCACCACCCATACCCTCCACTAGAACCACCATCCCATCCACTAGACACCACCAATCCCATCCACTAGACCACCAATCCCATCCACTAGAACCACCAACCCATCTCACTAGAACACACCCATCCCTAGAACTCCCACTAGAACCACCATCCCATCCACGACTAGAACCACCACCATCCACTAGAACCACCCATCCCATCCCACTAGAAACCACCATCCCATCCACTAGAACCACCAACCCATCCACTAGAACCACCATCCCATCCACTAGAACCCCAACCATCCACTAAAACCACCAACCCATCCACTAAACCACCAACCCATCCACTATAACCACCAACCCATCCACTAAAATTATAAGGTCACCATTTATACCTAAATATATTTGTTATCATTACATTTATCTTCCCTTTCCCTTCTCTCTTCTCCTTCCCTTCAAGCAAGCCAACAACCACCCATCCCCCCTTCCCTGCCCACCTCCTTCCGCCCCTTCCCCCTCCGACTGCCAGAAGAGTTTCGAGTCCTCTCCCCAGACGCAGGCCGGGAAATCTGTGAAGACTGTTTCGAACGCCATCACAAGATTTTTTTCGCCGCTTAAAGGTGGATTAAGAGAGAATTAGTTCCCGTTCAGTCGCTAGAGGCCACTGTAGCCTACGGTCCGCTTATTGTATCACACTGCACGAACGCCCGTGTTGTGGTAGTTAATTGGACACCCGGTGGATTGAATTGTGGTAGTTGTAGTGGTAGATATGTTGCATCAAGGCCTAAGCTGTGGTGTTGGTGGGTCTTTTCCCAGATATTTCCCTCCCTCAATTCTTAACCTATAAATACTTCTCTATTGACCTGACCCCGGGCCGGGTTGGGGAGTAGGAACAACTCTCGAAACCCTCTCCAGGTCGTACGCTCCAGGTATCAGTGTCTACGGCCGAGTGAGGTCTTTAAGCCCGGCCTGGCAGCCCTGTTGTACCTGTGTCGATATAATTCAACTATTCTGTGAGGAAGTGCATTTCCACATCTATTTATTTTGTGGCATGTCGAGTTTGCACTCTGTGTTGAGGTATGTGTTTCGCAAGGTCACTCCTTACATTCTCTCTGTCTATCCTTGAGTGCATAATGTCATGGAATCTATAATAATAAAGGGTAGAGTGTGTTTAGTACCTTCGTGAAGCCCAATTTGCGACGAGTGATTAATACATAATGGTCGTAATGCACCTATTGCGGGATTAGCCAAGGACGGAATGGAACATTACAAGCAGAGAAGCGTTTGTTGATTTTTTATTTGTTGTCGCCGGAGGCGGCTAGTTTATTGTGCACCCCATACTCATCCTGTGAGCGGTAGCGCAAAAAAGCACTACAGAGGGCACGGCAGCAGCCGTCCAAAGATGCTAGAAGCTGTAGTCACCTAAGATTGTAGACGCTGTAGTTACCTAGTTGTGCTTGCTGGGGGGGGGGGGGATGTTAAGATTCGGCACTTTGGTTAAAAAGTATTATTAGACTCTGACCACCACCGGTCGGAGCCGGTCGACCGAGCGGCCAGCACGCTGGACTTGCGATCCTGTGGTCCTGGGTTCGATCCCAGGCGCTGGCGAGAAACAATGGGAAGAGTTTCTTTCACCCTATGCCCCTGTTACTTAGCAGTATAATAGGTACCTGGATGTTAGTCAGCTGTCACGGGCTGCATCCTGGGGGTGGAGGCCTGGTCGAGGACCGGGCCGCGGGGACACTAAAAGCCCCGAAACCATCTCAAGATAACCTCAAGAATCTCAAGATAACCACAGATATCACTACTCTGTGAGCCCCACAAGACGGAGGACTACCCACACACAAGTCCCACTCGAATAGTGTACTCAAGTGTACTCAATGTACTCCGAGTACGCGATATAGTTAATTGAGATTTTGATTAGCTTAAACAACCCGACTGTTGCAGGCTTTGAGTCGCAATAACGTGGCTGAAGTATGTTGACCAATGCACACACTAGAAGATGAAGGGACGACGACGCTTCGGTCCGTCCTGGACCATTCTCGAGTCGATTGAGAACACACCCGACAGTTATAATCGAATTGATGACGTTGCTTGTAGCAGTAATCAAGGGGGAAGAGAATTATCAGGGGGAAAGCGCCAAGCCATTATGACTATATAGCACTTGGAAAGGATTAGGATAAGGATTTGGGATGGGACGGCGAGAAGGCATGGTGCTCAACCACTTGGACGGTCTGGGGATTGAACACCGACCTACAGGAAGTGAGACCGTCGCTCTACCGTCCAGCCCAAGTGGTTGGACAGTAGTCAAGAGTAATTTAGTCACACTGACGTTCGAACTCTTTGTCGAATCAGCCTTAACAAATGTGAATGGAGGTGGCTTCCACAACTGGTACTTTCTGTTATTCTTTCAAACTTGCTTTCTTCCTCTTATTCCCTATCTCTCCCATTTTCTCCTCTTGTCCTGCCTTCCCTCCCACACACACACACACACACACACACACACACACACACACACACACACACACACACACACACACACACACACGCACACACACACACACACACACACACACACACACACACACACACGCACGCACACACACACACACACACACACACACACACACACACACGCACGCACACACACACACACACACACACACACACACACACACACACACACACGCACACACCACACACACACACACACACACACACACACACACACACACACGCACGCACACACACACACACACACACACACACACACACACACACACACACACACGCACGCACGCACACACACACACAGAGATATTAGAAACACGTTAATGAGCCACAGAGATATTAGAAAGAACTTTTTTAGTGTCAGAGTGGTTGACAAATGGAATGCATTAGGAAGCGATGTGGTGGAGGCTGACTCCATACACAGTTTCAAGTGTAGATATGATAGAGCCCATTAGGCTCAGGAACCTGTACACCTGTTGATTGACGGTTGAGAGGCGGGACCAAAGAGCCAGAGCTCAACCCCCGCAAGCACAACTAGGTGAGTACAACTAGGTGAGTACACACATTCGGCCGGCCGGGCGAGCGGACAGCAAGCTGGAGTTGTGATCCTGTGGTCCCGAGTTCGATAACGGGCGCCCGCGAGAAACATTGGGCAGAGTTTCTTTCACCCTATGCCCCTGTTACCTAGCAGTAAATAGGTACCTGGGAGTTAGTCAGCTGTCACGGAGCTTCTTCCTGTGTGTGTGTGTGTGTGTGTGTGTGTGTGTGTGTACTCACCGATTTGTACTCACCTATTTGTGCTTGCAGGATCGAGCATTGGCTCTTGGATCCCGCCTTTCCAGCCATCGGTTGTTTACAGCAATGACTCCTGTCCCATTTCCCTATCATACCTAATTTTAAAAGTATGAATAGAGTTTGCTTCCACAACCTGTTCCCCAAGTGCATTCCATTTTTCCCACTACTCTCACGCTAAAAGAAAACTTCCTAACATCTCTGTGACTCATCTGAGTTTCCAGTTTCCACCCGTGGCCCCTCGTTCTGTTATTATTACGTGTGAACATTTCATCTATTTCCACTTTGTCAATTCCCCTGTGTATTTTATATGTTACTATCATATCTCCTCTCTCCCTTCTTTTCTCTAGTGTCGTAAGGTTCAGTTCCCTCAGACGTTCTTCATATCCCATCCCTCGTAACTCTGGGACAAGCCTCGCCGCAAACCTCTGAACCTTCTCCAGTTTCCTTATGTGTTTCTTCAGGTGGGGGCTCCATGATGGCGCGACATACTCTAAGACTGGTTTCACGTAGGCAGTGTAAAGCGCCCTAAAAGCCTCCTCACTTAGGTTTCTGAATGAAGTTCTAATTTTCGCCAGTGTAGAGTACGCTGCTGTCGTTATCCTATTTATATGTGCCTCAGGAGTTAGATTAGGTGTCACATCCACTCCCAGGTCTCTTTCTCGAATCGTTACAGGTAGGCAGTTCCCCTTCATTGTGTACTGTCCTTTTGGTCGTCTATCACCTGATCCCATTTCCATAACTTTGCATTTACTGGTGTTGAACTCCAGTAGCCATTTCCCTGACCATCTCTGCAACCTGTTTAAGTCCTCTTGGAGGATCTTACAATCCTCATCTGTCACAACTCTTCTCATTAATTTTGCGTCATCTGCAAACATTGACATGTAGGATTCCACTCCTGTAAACATATCATTTACGTAAATTAGAAAGAGGATTGGTCCCAGCACCGATCCTTGAGGTACTCCGCTCGTTACTGTTCGCCAGTCCGACTTCTCGCCCCTTACCATTACCCTCTGGCTCCTTCCTGTTAATTAAGTAGTTCCTCACCCACGCTATGGTGGTTCCGCTTACTCCTGCCTGCCTGTATAGCAGTTTGTATAGCAGTCTCAAGTGCGGTACTGTATCAAAGGCCTTCTGGCAGTCAAGGAATATGCAGTCTGCCCAGCCTTCTCTGTCCTGCCTTATCCTTGTTACTTTGTCATAGAATTCTCAAAGGTTTGTTAGGCATGATTTCCCTGTTCAGAACCCATGTTGGTGCTTGTTTACAAACCCAATGCTCTCCAGGTGCTCAACAAGTCTTAGCCTAATTATTCTTTCAAGTATTTGAAGTGGATGCTTGTCAGTGATTCGGGTCTGTAGTTAAGTGCCTCCTCCCTATCACCTTTCTTGAAAATCGGTACGACATTTGCCTCCTTCCAGCAACTGGGCAATTCTCCCGACATAAGTGACTCATTAAAGATCATTGCCAGAGGTACGCTGAGAGCCTGCGCTGCCTCTTTTAGTATCCACGTGATACTTTGTCTGGTCCAACCGCTTTAGTTGCATCCAGTGTTGTCAACTGTTTCATTACCTGTGTGTGTGTGTGTGTGTGGTGTGTTGTGTGTGTGTGTGTGTGTGTGTGTGTGGTGTGTGTGTGTGTGTCTTTGTTTGTGTGTGTGTGGGGGGGGCGTGTGTGTGTAAAAAAAAAAATGAGTTAGTACTTAGTTACAGTTGATTGCTTGGCAGTTGAGAGGCGGGCCGAAAGCGCAGAGCTCAACCCCCGCAAGAACAACTAGGTGATATACAACTAGGTGAACACACACAAGCCCACCCCATTGTGCAGCAGAAAATGCAATAGGAATGAGTATTCTTCTCTTAGACCACAATGTGCAACAGAGTGCAACAAAAAGCAGATGTCTCTTACCACATCATATTATGCAGCAGTGTACGCGAGAGAGGGGAAGGGATAATAAGAGAAAGTGAGGAAGAGGAAGAAAAGGAGGTAGGGAAAGTGAGAGCGAGGATGTGGGAACGAGAGAGAGAGCCAGGGAGGGTGGGAACGAGAGAGAGAGCGAGGGAGGGTGGGAACGAGAGAGAGAGAGAGAGAGAGAGAGAGAGAGAGAGAGAGAGAGAGAGAGAGAGAGAGAGAGAGAGAGAGAGAGAGAGAGAGAGAGAGAGAGAGAGAGAGAGAGAGAGAGAGAGAGAGAGAAACATCCAGATAGATGCAGAAGAGTGCGCATGCGGCTCTACACAACAGAACCAGGTGCTAACAACCCAGGCTTCTGACAACCCTGGTTAAGATTGCCTGGTTAAGGTTAGAATACTCCGGTCTGCCTCCGGAATTCGTCTCTAATCCAGCGTCCTAATCCAGGCTGTAGTGGCTCATCTGCAAGCAACCAGCCTTTTGGGCCAAGCTCTCACAAGTCGAGCCTGGCCGGGCTCGGGGAGTATAGAAAAAACTCCCGAGACCCTCGCCAGGTAAGATCCAGGTAAGATCCTACAAGATGCTTTCTTCCACCACACCTCTACGTGTCGCGCTGAGTAATATTGGTGTTATACCTGTAATGACTTGTGAAAATCTACTCATGTCTACCTGTGGAAAATCTACTCATGCCTACCTCATGTTACACCTGTGTCTACCTGTAGGTAATATGTTACACCTGTGTCTACCTGTAGGTAATAGGTTACACCTGTGTCTACCTGTAGGTAATAGGTTACACCTGTGTCTACCTGTAGGTAATAGGTTACACCTGTGTCTACCTGTAGGTAATAGGTTACACCTGTGTCTACCTGTGGGTAATATGTTACATCTGTGTCTACCTGTGGGTAATAGGTTACACCTGTGTCTACCTGTAGGTAATATGTTACACCTGTGTCTACCTGTGGGTAATAGGTTACACCTGTGTCTACCTGCCGTTCATAACTTATCATTACTTGATCACACTACAAGTAGCTAACAACGAAACATTTAAGATGATTCCTGAGACTATCTTGAGAGCTAGCGAGGCAGAGCCCACGAGAGAGGAAGTAGCAGCAGCATTAAATGCCAGCACAAAGGAACAGCAGCAAGCAGCAGCAGTAACAACAAGGCGCAGCAGCAGTAACAACAAGGAGCAGCAGCAGCAGTAACAACAAGGAGCAGCAACAGCAGCAAGCACACGTTCCTTTGTAGCTCTATCATCCTGGGTTACACACCACCATAACCTATAAACCGTCATCAAGAGAGTTCACCTTACTGTAAAAGGAATTTTCTGAAAAGACGAGACGAGGGGGGAAGAGGAGGGAGAGGGGGAAGAGGAGGGAGAGAGAGGGGGGAGAGGAAGGAGAGGAGGGAGAGAGGGGGAGAGTAGGAGGAGGGGGGAAGATAACGCACACATTACCACAATAAAGAAGAGTGCAGGAACGAGGCAAACTGTTGAACGTGAGTTAAGGAGCTTTCCTAAAGACACATTAGTGCTCCATTACACAAGGTACACACTGTAAAAAAATGCCTCGGGTTTTCCAGCCCAACGCTCCCATCAGCCGAGGACCCCCAAAGGCCGCTAGCTGGTTCGCTATTGCTAAGTAAACACACGAGATGATTGGTTGAAATCTTTATCCCACTCCACTCAAGGGCCGCTTTGAAACGACCCTCGCCAGGCGAGGGTTTTTCAGAAATTGGCCTTTAGAAGCTCACTACTTTCTTCCTCTGACTGACTCCTGAGAGCAGTCTTAAATACGTCACTCAAGCTTCGAGGATGCTTCTGTTCCTCCTCGTCGAAGCTTCAGCGGGACAATTACTAACCGTTTGATCTGATGTTGGAAGCAATGGAAGCGTTTTGGTAAAAAGTAATGATGAAACTAAGAATTCGCGAGCGCTTACAGCTTCACAAGCAGTCTCCAACATGACATACACTAACAGTGATGAATAAGCTTTTTTATTTGAATGAGAGAAGGAATGTATTCATTGTATTTGCTTCATGTCGGTGGCTGCGCCCTGGCCTCACATAGGAGCTGATCTGTGTCATGAAGATGTACTGCCCCAATCTGTTTACCAGGAGTTTACCTGAAGAGAGTTTCGAGAGTTCTCGTGTCTGCAGCCTGGGGGCCAGGTTTGACTTGTGGCAACTTGGTCTAAGAGGTTCTAGGTGATGAGTAATGGAAGATTTGGTCTGCTAATGTGATGAATGTTATTTGAACATAAAATGCGAAGAAAGTAAAGGTATTTACAAAGCAGCTGAAGAATACCCTAAACTGCCGCGACAAACTGGCTCCGAGGCATAAAATATTGATAATCTTTTCACCCAACAACTTGGACTGGTGTGTAAGATAACGGCCAAGTAATGCTTGCCAGTAAAACAATTCTTTCCAGGTCGACGTTCGATTCCCAGATGGTCCAAGTATTCATTCACCATTCCCACACGCTATATTTATATCCCAGCTGTTAGTCTGTCTCATATCCCTTCCGCGTGCTATCACCCTATATATTCTTTACATTTTCTCCTAATAATTTTTAATCACGTTACTTACCAACTATAGGAATCTCTGAGCGAAAAAAATTTTCCCAAAAGGAAAACTTTCGGGGATCATTTTGTAAGCATGATATGGGTAGAAAATATTCTTCATGTAAATTTTACACACACCGCGGGGACACTAAAAAGCCCCGAAACATCTCAAGATAACCTCAAGATAACCAATTTTATTTGGTACAATTTGGTCCATATTTCATACATGGAACACACACCGCAGCCCAAACAAGGGCCAGACCAGCCTGGTTATTAAAACTTGTGATAAACAGGATTTATCACAATTTTTCTTATTACGCATTTAATATATTAATTTAATTTTTATTAACATCTGCGGTTGTGCCACCTCTTGTGGTGGCTTAATCTTCATCAATCAATCAATCAGCCACTAGAGCAGACACGAGAAGGCCGCCCGGTTGAACGCGGGAACGTCTGTAAATTGAACGCGGGAACGTCTGTAGATTGAACGCGGGAACGCCGCCACCCTTTGAACGCGGGAACGTACGCCGCGTTTCCATAAGCATGCGAATGGAACTTATGCGTGTGCGTTTGTGTGGTGTGTAACATTAGCGATCGTGTAGCGGAGCACACATCTCCCGCGTTTGTGCTTGCTGGCAGGCAGACAAACCCACACACACACACACGTCGGCGTCTGTGTGCGTGTTTGTTTGCCAACACACAAACACGCCGACGTGTATCTTTGCTAGCAAACAAACACAAATTCTAAGCACACACCACAGGCAATAGTAGAGCAACACTGGGCGGCCCGAGATGAGAAAAAACATACACGTAGAGAGGCGTAAACTAGCTATAAGGCGGGGCCCAAGAGCTACACCTCTCATCCAATGCTAGACTCAAATCGAGATTGATGAGAAGTAGACTTGAAGTGAAGCCAGCATGACTATAGAATTTGAGGGAACGCGAGTAAAAGACTTTTGAGATAATATATGATGTCCAACCATTTGGACCATCGGGGATCGAACGCCGACCCTGCATGGAGGCGAGTCCGTCGATCGACCGACGAGTCCAAGTGGTTGTGTATGGTTACCAAACCCCAGCACGGGTTAGTGGTGGAAATCCTGCTCGATAAATTTTAAACTAAGAGGAATATGAAGATTGAATATTCCACGACACAACCCGTGGTTGGACACCATTCCTGCTTCCCTCTGTCCTCAGGTGCGAGCCTCCTATCCTGTCCTCGTGTCCCAGCTCCTATCCTGTCCCCGAGTCCCAGCTTCTATCCTGTCCCGTGTCCCAGCTCCTATCCTGTCTCCGTGTCCAGCTCCTATCCTGTCCCCGTGTCCCAGCTCCTATCCTGTCCCCGAGTCTCAGCCTTCTATCCTGTCCCCGTGTCCCAGCTCCTATCCTGTCCTCGTGTCCCAGCTCTATCCTGTCCCGAGTCCCAGCTTCTATCCTGTCTCCGTGTCCCAGCTCCTATCCTGTCCCCGTGTCCCAGCTCCTATCCTGTCCTCGTGTCCCAGCTCCTATCCTGTCCTCGTGTCCCAGCTCCTATCCTGTCCTCGTGTCCCAGCTCCTATCCTGTCCTCGTGTCCCAGCTTCTATCCTGTCCTCGTGTCGGTGCAAGCTGTAAGCGCAAATCTGCCGAGGAAATTTAAGGAAATAGTCGCACGGGAGGTCAACAAGGGGAATGACCTGAAAGAAGTAGTTGTGGAAGCCACCTCCATTGAGCTAACGTATAACGCCACGGGCACAACAAGGCTAGTAGGCGGGGCATTAAAGAGCTAGATCTCACTTACCCCGTAGACACTGATAAGAAAGTACTAATAGGTAGGTACTAGGCATCCATCAGTCTCAGGAGACTATGGAGTTGCGCTACAGTTTTGGGTCTGGAGTGGCCTCTCAGGGCGCAAAGCAGGGTAGGTTGATATGGGGGAAAGCTGTTACCCATGCAGCATTCCTCCTCTCTGCACGGCGCCGAAAGTCTCCAATGGAAAGGCAAACGCCAATACGATTGGTTCCAGCGCCGTTGCAGGAACTGTCAGAACGAGGTTGAATGCAACAGGAAGCATTTCTCAGCGATTCTCCCTATTTGGACAATTTCACCATCCCCCCCCCCCCCCCCTCAACTCCATATAACATTACCGAAGTCATTTTTAAAATTATCTTTTGTAAATTCTCTTTCCATGTTTCCACCCCCTCCCCTCCTGAAACCGGATGAATATTTTTTTTCTTCATTTTTCCCTAATTTCTTCTTTCCATGGTTACTGTCCTTTTTATCTATGTCCATCCCTTTCATTTTCCTTCATTCCCATCTTTTTATAGTAATCTGCGTTCTTCTCTTATCGTTATTCAAATTTCATTTTGCTTTCTATATATCGCCCCTTCTTTCCTGTGATATATGTTCCCAATCTGTTCCTTCCCTTTCTAAAAACTTCCTCTACTCCTCTTTCTTCCTTCTGAGACCACTTTTCAAATTCAATCACTTGAAAAGGATGGTTGAGCGACGGTCTCCCGTCATGCAGGTCGGCGTTCAATCCCCGACCGTCCACAAGTGGTTGGGCACCATTCCTTTCCCCCCGTCCCATCCCACATCCTTATCCTGACCCCCCTTTCTTGACGCTTTCCCCNACCTAACAGGAAGGAGCCAGAGGGTAATGGTAAGGGGCGAGAAGTCGGACTGGAGAACAGTAACAAGTGGAGTACCTCAAGGATCGGTGCTGGGACCAATCCTCTTTCTAATTTACGTAAATGACATGTTTACAGGAGTGGAGTCATACATGTCAATGTTTGCGGATGACGCAAAATTAATGAGAAGAGTTGTGACAGACGAGGATTGTAGGATCCTCCAAGAGGACTTAAACAGGTTGCAGAGATGGTCAGGGAAATGGCTACTGGAGTTTAACACCAGTAAATGTAAAGTTATGGAAATGGGATCAGGTGATAGGAGACCAAAGGGACAGTACACAATGAAGGGGAACAGCCTACCTGTAACGATTCGAGAAAGAGATCTGGGAGTGGATGTGACACCTAATCTAACTCCTGAGGCACATATAAATAGGATAACGACAGCAGCGTACTTACACTGGCGAAAATTAGAACTTCATTCAGAAACCTAAATGAGGAGGCTTTTAGGGCGCTTTACACTGCATACGTGAGACCCGTCTTAGAGTATGCCGCGCCATCATGGAGCCCCCACCTGAAGAAACACATAAGGAAACTGGAGAAGGTTCAGAGGTTTGCGACGAGGCTTGTCCAGAGTTACGAGGGAAGGGATATGAAGAGCGACTGAAGGAACTGAACCTTACGACACTAGAGAAAAGAAGGGAGAGAGGAGATATGATAGGGACATATAAAATACTCAGGGGAATTGACAAAGTGGAAATAGATGAAATGTTCACACGTAATAATAACAGAACGAGGGGACATGGGTGGAAACTGGAAACTCAGATGAGTCACAGAGATGTCAGGAAGTTTTCTTTTAGCGTGAGAGTAGTGGAAAAATGGAATGCACTTGGGGAACAGGTTGTGGAAGCAAATACTATTCATACTTTTAAGACTAGGTATGATAGGGAAATGGGACAGGAGTCATTGTTGTAAACAACCGATAGCTGGAAAGGCGGGATCCAAGAGTCAATGCTCGATCCTGCAAGCACAGATAGGTAAGTACAGATAGGTAAGTACACACACAGCCTACCTGTGACGATGCGAGAAAGAGACCTGGGTGTGGACGTAACACCTAATCTACCTCCTGAGGCACATATAAATAGGATAACGACAGCAGCGTACTCTACACTGGCAAAAGTTTGAACATCATTCAGAAACCTAAGTAAGGAGGCATTTAGGGCGCTTTACACTGCCTACGTGAGGCCAGTCTTAGAGTATGCCGCCTCATCATGGAGTCCCCATCTGAAGAAGCATATAAAGAAACTGGAAAAGGTTCAGAGGTTTGCAACGAGACTCGTCCCAGAGCTACGAGGGATGGGGTATGAGGAGCGCCTGAGGGAACTGTGCCTTACGACACTAGAAAGAAGAAGGGAGAGGGGGACATGATAGGAACGTATAAAATACTCAGAGGGATTGACAAAGTGGACATAGACGAAATGTTCACACGGAATAGTAACAGAACGAGGGGACATGGGTGGAAGCTGGAAACTCAGATGAGTCACAGGGATGCTAGGAATTTTTCTTTTAGCGTGAGAGTAGTGGGAAAATGGAATGCTCTTAAGGAACAGGTTGTGGAAGCAAATACTATTCATAATTTTAAAACCAGGTATGATAGGGAAATGGGACAGGAGTCATTGCTGTAAACAACTGATGCTCGAAAGGCGGGATCCAAGAGTCAATGCTCGATCCTGCAAACACAACTAGGTGAGTACACACACACACACACACACACAACACACACACACACACACACACACACACACACCCACACACACGCAAGATGATAGCTCTTTATAAAGTTCTAGATCAGCAGTTCGCTAGTACTCCAATCTTGTCAATACTCCTGGCGGTGTTGACTAAACACTATCCACACCAGTCCAGCAGTCGACCCCCCCCCCCCATCCCCTTCCAGTGTCGAATCTGAATCTCTATTCGTCACTTGATTCATAATGATAAAACAGTGCAAATGTAAACTGCCTTTTTAAGAATCATTAATATTCTCATTGCTTCATAAAACAGCAAAACACTGCATTAGTATATTTTTATATTTAATGGCGTCAAAACGCATAATATAAATAAAATATAAATTACATTTTGTTTTGTCTGAAATTTCAACAAAAGCCAACAATAATATATATTTGTTATCCTCTTTAATTGTAATATTTTACAATTTTAAGCCTCAAGAAAAAAAAAATTTCATTGAGTTCCATAAACCTGATGGTAGTCGTTTCCGCTGTGACTATGCTTTTTGCAGGGCCAGAGTTCGATCCCTGATGGTTCAAGAGGTTGGGTACCGTTCCTTCACTACTTCTTCATATCCCAGCTCTTTGTAATCATATCTCACCTCCTTATCCTCATATCGCTCGCTCCTCATAATCAACTTTGTACATCGACAAAACTAAACATTTCATCGTCAGTCTGCTAGCAGCCGCCTCCAACAGCCTGGTTGACCAGACCGCCAACCAGGAGGCTTGGTCAGAGACCGGGCCGCGGAGACGTTGATTCCCGGAAGGTAACGCTCTCCCTGCAACATTAAACTTACTACAGGGATCTGCCTCCATAAGCTCCATTAGCAACAACGTACGAAATACGACCTCCTTATCTAACCAGAAACGCAGGAACCCTAACACCCTACCTAACCATACCTACCCGTGCATATAGAAAACGAGGGTATTTGTGAATCGCTAATTTCATAGTCCTCAGCAATTTGTACGTTTGGGGCTATAACCGTACAAAATTTTACCGAAATGAAATTAGGAAACATAGCCTAACTGGTCTCACTTCGTGCAGGTCGGTGTTCAATCCCCGACCATTCCAAAGTGGTTGGGCACCATTCTTTTCCACCTCCGTCCCATCCCAAACCCCCATCCTGACCCGTTCCAAGTGCTGTATAGTCGTAATGGCTTGGCGCTTTCTCTTAATTGTTCCCTCCACTAACTGGTCTAACACGCACCTAAACGGCCTAACCAATCTAATTGGTCCAACAAATTAGGGCGCTTCCTCAGCCTTTACCAGTTTCACCCTACCACCACCAACCAAACTCCCCCCCCCCCCCCCAAGCTTGACTCCAGCAAATCTATTGCCAAAGGAGGATGCCAATGGGGCTTGAGTCCCCCTCTCCCCCCTATCAGCCATTGCCCCACACGCCGTAAAGCAGGAGGTGGGGGGAGGAATAGTGCCCAACCACTTGGACGGTCGGGGATTGAACGCCGACCTGCATGAAGCGAGACCGTTGCTCTACCATCCAGCCCAAGTAGTTGGGCTGGGGGGGGGGGGGAGAACATGGTTCACTTGGTTACATTTGGAGTACTTTTACCAGGCATAGAAAACGGCATCTTGGCCCCTCGATCTTCTTCTCATTCTTCTCGCCAGGTTTTCGTCAACCTTTTGTTTGCGTTATGCCTTTCTGACCAAGTAGGGGTCAGAAAATTCACGAAGCAGTTACGCAAGCACTTACGAACCTGGCCATTTTTTTTTTCAATCTTTTGGCGGCTTTGTTTACAATTATTCAACGGTTAATGAGCTCCGAAGCACCAGGAGGCTGTTTATAACAATAACAACAGTTGATTGCAAGTTTTTCATGCTTGTAAACTGTTTAATAAATATAACCAAAGCCGTCAAAGATTGAGGAAAGATGTACACGTTCGTAAGTACTCGCGTAACTGCTTCGTGAATCTGGCCCCTTCGTTATTTTAATCATAAACATGCATTTGAAAACTTTCTTTCCGATACAAATGATGAAAATCTGTGTGTTTTGATAACATTTAACCATAATTGTGTTTATTTCCCCGTATTTTTGTAGTGATAATAAATGTACTTATGGTGTAAATCAGCTCCAAATCGGCTTGAAACGTGAAAATACGCAATAAAAACATGATTTTATTTATTAAATCTTACCAGTGGTCGACCACACGACCAGGATTAGTTAACGTGGTTCGGAATCAGAATCTTTATTCACGAAACAATTTTTCACGAATCGTTACGATTCTGACTAAACAAAAAAGGTTTTCAACAGTGTAAATCAAACTTAGATTATAGATCTAAGATTTAGCTTTTAGATTTAGAGAACATAGAGCGATAGTTTCCGACCTTGGGAAATAACCTGTTAATTCCATTCATCTGGGTCCCTAGGAGGGTCGAACCGTAGACCGACGTGTGTCAGGTCGAAGGTCTATCGACTGAGCTATTGAGTAGTCTAAATAGACCGAGCTATTTATCGAACCTGCTAACCCAATTAACTCTCTCATCTATGAGAAAGATTTGTTATACATTTTGCAATGCTGCTAAGCTTACTATATAATAGAGCTTGAAGTATCTGTATGATACTGCTTGTTGCTGCCGGAGGAGGGTAATTTATTGTGCACCCTATACTCATCCTGTGTGCGGTAGCGAAAAAAAAAGAGGGTACAAAAGGTCTTTATCAGACCTCAATGGAGATTATTACATTATCAATTACATTTATCCTGCACACCTTGTATTATAATGTCAGCTAGTTACAGAGAATGTTCCATTTCAATAGTTATGTATTTACAGTTAATCATTATACATTAATGGTAAGTCTTATCACTAATACATAATTGTTTAAGTAATGGAGATATTAGTCATAGGGAGCTGCTGTTTATTATTAGTCTTCACAATACACTACTTGTTTCTTAATCTCATATGTCGTTTATCTACTGGGAGCGAAATATGGATACAGTGCAAGGATTTCATGTATTTTATCCTTAGTAATAAGATGGTTTGCCATTTCATACAACGTGAGTTTAGATTTATCTCTAAATGGCTCAATTTTACTACAGTCCAAGATATAATGCTCGAGTGTACTCACCTAGTTGTGCTTGCAGGGGTTGAGCTTCAGCTCTTTGGTCCCGATGTGTGTGTCCCTGTCTTTGTCCACACACTTTACACTTTACTTCACTTAGATCCCCTATACAAACCGAACTGCCAGAAATACCTGTAGTCTTATTCTTATTCTCATTCTTATTCTTATTCTGTAGTCTTATATGAGCTGTGACAACGTCTGATAGTCTGCTGACTTTGGAGTACAGGAACCCTGGGCTATGAAGCTTCAGAGCCTGTAAACTGTTCAATGAATGTAAACAAAGCTGCCATGATTAATGAAAGATGCACAGGATTCGCAAGTATTTGCGTCAATGCTTGACAAGTACCACAAGTCCTGGGTGCCAGAAACAGGTTAATACAGTGTTAAGTTACAGTACAAAGTAGTACAGTAATTTCCTATTGGAAGCGTCAAAGGAACCAGAATCCTTAGCCATAAGAAAATGAGAGAAACAAGAGGACAGGGAGAAGAAGAGAGGCTGAATAAGCAATAAATGGTAAGAGGCAAGATAGGCTTGAATTGATTTGTGATTACATACATTGTGTGACATAATTCGCGAAGTGCACTATACACTGTACAGTGCACCATGGGTACAGTGCACCATGGGTACAGTGCACACCTGGTCTTGTAAACCGGTGGAGAGCCGCTGAGTGCCCAGTTAGCACTAATAACAGCTTTTACTTCTACTTTTGATTAAAAAACATTAAATTAATGAAAATAAAAACATGTAAATAGGAACTTTTATAGGCGACAGAGATGAAAGAGCCCCTAATTGGGACATTTTTTTTTTTTATTGTATTTTATTGTATTTTTTTGCACAAGCGGATACAGCGGTAGAATCTAAAACCTGAGCCAGGATACAATTATGACGTCATAGTCACGTCAAACAGCTTGTGCATTTTATGATATTTTTGGATGAATATAACATGTTACTGAATATAACACAAATATAACAGATAATAACATGATGTTTGTAGGTGTTTATATTAACACAACCGAGCAAATATAGCGGCGGCCAGGAAAAATAACAAAAATAAACTTCTGATAATTTGATCCACCAGGCTGTTGCTTGCAGCGGCCTGCAGGCCCACATAACTACTACAGACACTATACGTTGTCTGACAACATATAGCATCTAACCCTTTCTTTGGAGGACAGAAAAAAAATTATATACGCTGGTTACCATTGTATAAATGTATATACGCTGGTTACCATTGTATAAATGTATATACGCCGGTTACCATTGTATAAATGTATATACGCCGGTTACCATTGTATAAATGTATATACGCCGGTTACCATTGTATAAATGTATATACGCTTGTTACCATTGTATAAATGTATATACGCTTGTTACCATTGTATAAATGTATATACGCCGGTTACTATTGTATTAATGTATGGCCAACGTCTGTGGTAAAAAAGGAAACAAGCTTTAAGATTAGGTTGGAGTAATTGGTTATCACTAAGATGTGCCTCGCATAGGCCAATAGGCCTTCGGCAAACTCTGTTTTTATTATGTTCTTAACTATTCCTATAATTCCCAATTCAATGGACCCCCCCCCTCGTATATTTCACAATGCACGCTCTTACCACCAACCCATCCACTAGAACCACCATCCCATCCACTAGAACCACCAACCCATCCACTAGAACCACCAACCCATCCACTAGAACCACCAACCCATCCACTAGAACCACCAACCCATCCACTAGAACCACCAACCCATCCACTAGAACCACCATCCCATCCACTAGAACCACCAACCCATCCACTAGAACCACCAACCCATCCACTAGAACACCAACCATCCACTAGAACCACCAACCCATCCACTAGAACCACCAACCCATCCACTAGAACCACCAACCCATCCACTAGAACCACCAACCCATCCACTAGAACCACCAACCCATCCACTAGAACCACCAACCCATCCACTAGAACCACCAACCCATCCACTAGAACCACCAACCATCCACTAGAACCACCACCCATCCACTAGAACCACCATCCCATCCACTAGAACACCATCCCATCCACTAGAACCACCATC
>WNGS01166011.1:3357791-3382401 GCA_020271785.1 Procambarus virginalis | reverse complement strand
AAAAAATTGTGTATTATTCATTTTGTTTAAGGCAAGAAAAAATAATAATAAAACGGAACTTGAGCTTTCTTTAGGCCTAGAAAAACCACACATACACCATTTAGACCAAAGCTAGAGTTAGACCTAGGATTGTTTGAAGAGATAAGATTATATTTTTTTTTAATTACATTAATGACATACTAAAAATTTGTAATATTAATTAAAAAACTACAACGTGAACATTTGGTGGTTCAACAGTATATTTTTCTACGTTCAACCAAATAGTTGTTTCAAGTACTATCATTTTAAGAAGCGATGGCTTTAAAGCACACAAGAAATATCTTCACAGAAACGAAGACGGGTCAGATGACTGCTAGGATACAAGATCTAATAGAATCTTAACCTGCTTGATACCTACTTCATGAGGTTCTGGGAGTTCTTGTACTCCTCAAGCCCGGCCCGGGGTCAGGCTCGACTTGTGAGAGCTTGGTCCACCAGGCTGTTGCTTGGAGCAACCCGCAGAGCCACATACCCACCACAGCCCGGCTGATCCGGAACTTCTCTTAGAAAACAGTCCAGTTTTCTCTTGAAGATGTCCACAGTTGTTCCGGCAATATTTCTTATAGTCGCTGGGAGGACGTTGAACAACCGCGAACCTCTGATGTTTATACAGTGTTCTCTGATTGTGCCTATAGCACCTCTGTTCTTCACTGGTTCAATCTTGCATTTTCTTCCATATCGTTCACTCCAGTACGTTGTTATTTTACTATGTAGATTTGGGACCTGGCCCTCCAGTATTTTCCATGTGTATATTATTTGGTATCTCTCTCGTCTCCTTTCTAGAGAGTACATTTGGAGAGCTTTGAGACGATCCCAATAATTTAGGTGTTTTATCTCGTCTATGCGTGCCGTATATGTTCTCTGTATTCCCTCTATTTCAGCAATCTCTCTTGCTCTGAAGGGGGAAGTGAGTACTGAGCAGTACTCGAGACGGAACAACACAAGTGACTTGAAGAGTACAACCATTGTGATGGGATCCCTGGATTTCAAAGTTCTCGTAATTCAACCCGTTATAGAATAACGGATATATAGAATAACGGATATATAGGCACAATAATCTGTACACCAGTTTATTGATAGTTGAGAGGCGGGACCAAAGAGCCGAAGCTCAACCCCTCCCCCCTCGAAAGCACAACTATGTGAGTACACACACTCAATTAGGGCACTGGTGGCTGAATAAACAGCACGTTGGACATGTAATCCTGTGGAGAGGGTTTCGATTCCCGGCGCCGGCGAGAAACAAAGTGGGCAGAGTTTCTTTCACCCTGATGCCCCTGTTACCTAGCAGTAAATAAGTACCTGGGAGTTAGACAGCTGTTACGGGCTGCTTCCTGGTTGGGTGAGGGTAATCGTTAGTAGTTAGTAACAGTTGATTGATTGACAGTCGAGAGGCGGGCCGAAAGAGCAGAGCTCAACTCCTGCAAGCACAACTAGGTGAATACACACACGCACACACGCACACACACACACACACACACACACACACACACACACACACACACACACACACACACACACACACTCACACTCACACACACACACACACACAACCAATGGAAGAGTGATTGACAAATGGAATGCATTAGGAAGTGATGTGGTGGAGGCTGACTCCATACACAGTTTCAAGTGTAGATATGATAGAGCCCAATAGGCTCTGGAACCTGTACACCAGTTGATTGACGGTTGAGAGGCGGGACCAAAGAGCCAGAGCTCAACCCCCGCAAGCATAATTAGGTGAGCACACACACACTCACACACACACTGCCAGATTAAAAATTTTCTGAATTAAATAACTAAAGTCTGAAAATTATAAAAATTATAAATTACAAACCGCAAGGGATCCTCAGTATTTCTACAGATAATTCGTCTGTAACTCTCCCTACCCTCGCGGGGCTAACAAAAATGAACACACGACGCACTGGGGGAAAATAAAAATAAATAATTTGTGAACATTTTATGCCAGTGAAAAGTAGTGAGAAAAAGCAACCATTTTATTTTGTATAATATGATTAAAACAAGTCATTGTGAATCATTATATATATATATATATATATATATATATATATATATATATATATATATATATATATATATATATATATAATGATTCACAGTGTCGTTATATAATGTCATTATATCATGATATATCGGAATCATTATATAATGATTCCTCCTACACATACATTTGTGTAGGAGGAATATATATATAAATATATATATATATATATATATATATATATATATATATATATATATATATAAATATATATATATATATATATATATAAATTTATAAATTAGGAATGTGAAGCTGTTGTGTGGATTGTGTTGAAAAAGCTCTCCCCATATATCTGTCTCCTACACATACTATACACACCTGTCTCCTACACATACCTGTCTCTCCAAACTGAAGGGCAAAAAGGAACAAGAAACATGGAGCTGGCGACCTCTCACATACCCAATAAAGGTGAGAGAATGATTCGTTTCCCTTCGGGGACCAGAGCTCTCCAGCATTGGCCGCTTTTAGGGGGGTAGTTACACGACCACCAGCACTCGCTGTCACGACCACTCTTGGCTAGACCGAGAAGACACGACCACTCTTGGCTAGACCAAAAAGATACGACCACTTCAGCCTGAAAAGTTAGTCAAAACTTGGGTGCTTGAACTCAAATTTTTGACGTGCGCCCCCCACTAGGCTGCCCCGGGCACAGCAACGCTTATCTTACTCTCCTCGTCTTCCTCTTCCTTTTCCTTCTCTTCCAGCCCCTTCCTTCGTTCAAAAATGACATCCTCTTCCATGATAACAACCTTCTTCAAGGATAACATTTTCCTCCGACCAGGATAGCAACATCCTTCAAAAATATCCAGTTATGTCTTCAGTGAATTTTGTATATATATCCCAGCTATGCACGTGTCCCATCGTATCCCAGCCATGCACGTGTCCCATCGTATCCCAGCCATGCACGTGTCCCACAGTATCCCAGCCATGCACGTGTCCCATCGTATCCCAGCCATGCACGTGTCCCATCATATCCCAGTCAAGCACGTGTCCCATCGTATCCCAGCCATGCACGTGTCCCACCGTATCCCAGCCATGTACGTGTCCCACAGTATCCCAGCCATGCACGTGTCCCACAGTATCCCAGCCAAGCACGTGTCCCCACCGTATCCCAGCCATGTACGTGTCCCACCGTATCCCAGCCAAGCACGTGTCCCACAGTATCCCAGCCATGCACGTGTCCCATCGTATCCCAGCCATGCACGTGTCCCACCGTATCCCAGCCATGTACGTGTCCCACAGTATCCCAGCCAAGCACGTGTCCCACAGTATCCCAGCCAAGCACGTGTCCCACAGTATCCCAGCCATGCACGTGTCCCACAGTATCCCAGCCAAGCACGTGTCCCACAGTATCCCAGCCATGCACGTGTCCCATCGTATCCCAGCCATGCACGTGTCCCACCGTATCCCAGCCATGCACGTGTCCCACCGTATCCCAGCCAAGCACGTGTCCCAACCGTATCCCAGCCATGCACGTGTCCCACAGTATCCCAGCCATGCACGTATCCCACAGTATCCCAGCCAAGTACGTGTCCCACAGTATCCCAGCCAAGTACGTGTCCTACCGTATCCCAGCCAAGCACGTGTCCCACAGTATCCCAGCCAAGTACGTGTCCCACCGTATCCCAGCCAAGCACGTGTCCCACAGTATCCCAGCCAAGTACGTGTCCCACAGTATCCCAGCCAAGTACGTGTCCTACCGTATCCCAGCCAAGCACGTGTCCCACAGTATCCCAGCCATGCACGTGTCCCACAGTATCCCAGCCAAGCACGTGTCCCACAGTATCCCAGCCAAGCACGTGTCCCACCGTACCCCAGCCAAGCACGTGTCCCACCGTGTCCCAGCCAAGCACGTGTCCCACAGTATCCCAGCCAAGCACGTGTCCCACCGTACCCCAGCCAAGCACGTGTCCCACCGTGTCCCAGCCAAGCACGTGTCCCACAGTATCCCAGCCATGCACGTGTCCCATCCCGACACCATCGCCACACACTCGACAAAATGTAATTAGACAACGCCCCCGACTCTAAATAGCAGATTGAAGCACTTTCTGCACCCGCCATCGCGTCGGTCCCCCCACAGGCAGGAGGGGCGAACTTCTCACGCTAACTCTAAGCCACAAGCAGCCGTCTGGGCGGGCGTGCAGGGGGTGTGGTGATGACAGTCGTTAACTGTTTAGCCAACAGTGGTCCTTGACAACCCCCCCCCCCCCGCCTCTAACCACCTCCACCGTCAACACTAACGATATCAGATGTGGCAAATCTAATGCTGTTTGTCAACATCATATTTGTGTATAGCATTTTTAACGTATCTTCCACCGTGTTGCGATATTGAATTAATATTGGTATTAAACGTTCATTTAGCGTCCATCGTACGTCGATTTTAACGTCTATTAAACGTTATTAGAACTTGCGTCTTAGATTGGGCATCAGGATCAGTATTCATCAAGCATTTATACACGACCACTTGCGAAACCTGTACATCTTTCTTCAATCATGGCGACTTTTCATTCACCTATGGGTTCTTAAGTAGACTCGAACTGCCGACCAGGATGTGAGGGAGGTCGAATCGCGTGGGGGGCCGAGGTTCGAGCCTCCTAGAGGCCAGGTGAATGGAAAATTTATTTCTACGGAAGTATGGATGACAATTTATAAGGCGATTTGTTTATATTAAACAGTTTCTGAGCTCCAAAGCACTTGAGATTTCAGAGGAAAGAGATTACCAGGTAACATAACAGAGGACCCGGCCGATTGTTTCAAGCGTAGGACAGATGTATGTCCTTGATTCTATTCGATACCAAACCTCACATATCCGAAAATAAAGGAAGTGATGAAGTTTCAGTCCAAGATGACCGAAGCGTTGCAAATTTCCCCGATTTTCAGATGTGTGGGATTGAGTGTTTAATCTGTCACGATATTGTGATCTACTGTCTGTCTCTGTCTGTCTGTCTGTCTGTCTGTCTGTCTGTCTGTCTGTCTGTCTGTCTGTCTGTCTGTCTGTCTGTCTCTCTCTCTCTCTCTCTCTCCCTCTGTCTCATCGCATAGCTGAAAATGCAGCAAAATCACCGAAACCACATCACCAATAATAGGGAAATTCCCCCAAACAATTAGCACTGCGAAAATGTTGTTTCGGCAATTACCGCTCCACGAGCCTCAAGTGGGTGTCTGGACTTCGTGGCAGGTGGGAGGAATTTGTGGAGATAATAAACTGACGTTTATCTTCTCTAGTTACCTGTTGACGACACTAGATAACCATCAGGGGGAAAGCGCCAAGCCATTACGACTATATAGCACTTGGAATGGGTCAGGATAAGGATTCGGGATGGGACGGGATAGGTGGGAAGGAAGAAAGACCAAGGAAGCTATGATAATGAATGAGGCAAATGAGGAAAATGAAAAATCCTTCTATGAGGAAAATGACGCAAAGATGGGGGAAAAAATCAATGCTAAAAAGACCACCACAACCAGAATGGAGAGGAGACGCATGGACACTGAAGAACCAAATGAATAATACCTGGA
The DNA here is from genome assembly GCA_020271785.1 of Procambarus virginalis. Taxonomy (NCBI): domain Eukaryota; kingdom Metazoa; phylum Arthropoda; class Malacostraca; order Decapoda; family Cambaridae; genus Procambarus; species Procambarus virginalis. Next base: position 3,376,787 of record WNGS01166011.1, on the reverse strand, counting down.
ACATACCTGAAGAGGGTTCTGAGAGTCGTTCTACTCCCCGAGCCTGAGGCCAGGCTCGACATGTCAGTCACATACATGTCAGAATGAAATGCTTGAGTGTCTGTAACAAATGTGTGTATTTTACATTTGGTTGAAGTTAACATACTACTGAATTTAAAATAATGAACGAGTAGTGTCACTACATTATATATATATATATATATATATATATATATATATATATATATATATATATATATATATATATATATATATATATATATATATAGCCAAACACATACTTCAACAAAACATTTCACCTGGGAACTGAAAAATAATCTCTCCCTCTGTGGAAAAAGTTTCAGTTAAACTGTTCATTGTAACACACGCTTCACGGGCCCCTGAGGGTGTGACGCAGGGTGTGGGGGACGCAGGGTGTGAGGACGCAGGGTGTGAGGACGCAGGGTGTGAGGACGCAGGCTGTGAGGACGCAGGGCATGAGGACGCAGGGTGTAAGGACGCAGGGTGTAAGGACGCAGGGTGTAAGGACGCCAGCACATATAAGATATAACACGAAGCACATACACAAACCCACCCTAGGCCCTATATGCTCGTCCAAGCTCCCATATCCTCACACTGGCGTTGTCATAAAAAAAAAATCCTATTTTCTATTTTCAATAATACCACTGTATCTGGCGAGAGAAAAACAAAACCAAAATCACACTAATATTTATTTTATTAAAGTTTTGTATATGGTTATGTCTAGGGTAGGTTAGGTTAGGTTAGGTTAGGTTAGCCGTTTTCTTCTTGTAAGTACGTAGGCGTGGAAATTCGTCCCAGAGACATTTATCAATTTTAATGTTACTATGGATTCAAAATATCTATTTTTGTAATTTATAATAATATTATATATTAGAAGCTGGGGCATTGTTAAGTCACGTGATTAAGGTCTGTTCCTCCATAAATGAATGATAAATGGGATCGTAACTGAACTGATTACGATCTATGGGACTTTTGAGATGTCGTTATGATCTTTTGAGATGTCGCTACGACTTTTTGAGAGTCCTGCATGGTCCAAAACCTTATGTTCCGTTCGTGTATCCGGATTACAGCTTCATATTACCCCCTGGTTTAACCGGACCACAACTAATCATACCATTCCAGTGTTCCCCTTGTTCATCCCCACCAAATTAGTCCTCCCTCCACAAGCGTCGAATCACTTGGGGCCCGTCTCCAATACCCTGCCGTCTCTCTCACACCCCATTAGGGTAAAATTCGTGATTCATACAACCGCCGCGTAGGCTTAATGAGCCTAAGTCATTATAATCCCCCGAGGTTTCAGGAAACGTTTAGGGTAAAATACGTCATAACTAAAAACTTTTTAATGCTTGAAGTTCAGATGTATGTAGGAGGTAATTTGGGCCACGGAGACCAGCCTGGCAGCTGTATCCTCCCCCCCCCCCCCCGGAGACCAGACTGGCAGCTGTACCCCCCCCTGGAGACCAGACTGGCAGCTGTACCCCCCCTGGAGACCATACTGGCAGATATACCCCCCCCCCGGGAGACCAGACTGGCAGCTGTACCCCCCCCCTGGAGACCAGACTGGCAGCTATAGCCCCACGGGAGACCAGACTGGCAGCTGTACCCCCTCCCCTGGAGACCAGACTGGCAGCTGTACCCCCTCCCCTGGAGACCAGACTGGCAGCTGTACCCCCTCCCCTGGAGACCAGACTGGCAGCTGTACCCCCCCCTGGAGACCAGACTGGCAGCTGTATCCCCCCCACCCCCCGGAGACCAGAGAGCAGGGTCACTGTATTTACCATTTTTGAGTCACTTTTCTATTCTTAACACAAATTACGCTCCATTCCCCGATCACCGCTACAACTACAAATGCTAAATAATCTGGTATAAAAGACCATTCCTAATATTCTCAAGATGGCACTAAGGCACAGCAGTAAGACGAGAAACATGGCACCTATATTCCCAGGACGGTGGCACAGTGCCAGCAGAGCAGAACAAGCAGACAGCAGAAGCCTTAATTAGCGGTAATGTTTTGTTTTCTCACCTGCTTCTCACTCTCACTCTCTCACACACACTCTCTCTCTCTCTCTCTCTCTCTCTCTCTCTCTCTCTCTCTCTCTCTCTCTCTCTCTCTCTCTCTCTCTCTCTCTCAGCACACAAACACTGGAATTTAGAAACCTAGAATTCAGTTCACCTAGAAAACCTCTAGTAATTAATTAGGGAATTAGAGGAGTGGAGGGAGGGAGGGAGGGGATGTGGGATTGTCTCCCTCCCCCCCCCCTGTAGCACCAGGGAGGAGGAAGAGGGGATTAGGGGGGCGTGAAGAGTTAATCCCCGCCCCCACCATAATTAATATCACAGTAATCCACTCTATGATGGTGCCAGAATAATCCCATCTTCACATTTGCAGCGCTTTAATCCCCCCAACGCTAGTGGATTACTTGACATCCTCTGACATTAAACAAGTAATTTAAGGACTATGTAAAGTGTGTTGTTGTTATAGATGCAGCTACTCGGAACAAGTTCCAAGTAGCACGGGCTATGGTGAGCCCGTAACTTACCTGGCACAGGAGCTGGGCAAGAAGCACGGGCTATGGTTAGCCTTGTGGACAGGAGATGTCTCCCGTCTAATTAAAGTGTGTGTGTCGCATCTACGTCTATTTAATTATCCATTAATGTAATAGATTGTACGCCAATTAAATTATCCAGTAACATAATAGATCGATAGATTGTATGTGTATTAAATTACTAGGTAATGAAACACAGGCAGGAACGCTGCATTGTTTCAAGCGCAGGTTAGACACATATGGAACGAGTTGGTGTGGATATAAATATGAGTTGAGTTGTATGAAGCAATATAGACCTTCGGCAGTTTCCTTAATTCTTTTCTTGTGATATGTATAAACTTAAATATACTAATTATCTGTTGATTAACTCTTGTTAACGACTCCCAGAGTTCTTCTCTTATGGTCTGGCCTGCCATCCTACCCTAGGTATGGTCTGACCTGCCAGCCTACCCTGGGTATGGTCTGGCCTGCCAGCCTACCCTGGGTATGGTCTGACCTGCCAGCCTACCCTAGGTATGGTCTGGCCTGCCAGCCTACCCTGGGGTATGGTCTGGCCTGCCAGCCTACCCTGGGTATGGTCTGGCCTGCCATCCTACCCTGGGTATGGTCTTCCCTGCCATCCTACCCTGGGTATGGTCTGGCCTGCCAGCCTACCCTGGGTATGGTCTGGCCTGCCAGCCTACCCTGGGTATGGTCTGGCCTGCCAGCCTACCCTGGGTATGGTCTGGCCTGCCAGCCTACCCTGGGTATGGTCTGGCCTGCCAGCCTACCCTGGGTATGGTCTGGCCTGCCAGCCTACCCTGGGTATGGTCTGGCCTGGCAGCCTACCCTAGGTATGGTCTGGCCTGCCAGCCTACCCTAGGTATGGTCTGGCCTGCCAGCCTACCCTGGGTATGGTCTGGCCTGCCAGCCTACCCTGGGTATGGTCTGGCCTGCCATCCTACCCTGGGTATGGTCTGGCCTGCCATCCTACCCTGGGTATGGTCTGGCCTGCCAGCCTACCCTGGGTATGGTCTGGCCTGCCAGTCTACCCTGGGGTATGGTTTGGCCTGCCAGCCTACTCTGGGTATGGTCTGGCCTGCCAGCCTGCCCTAGGTATGGTCTGGCCTGCCAGCCTACCCTGGGTATGGTCTGGCCTGCCAGCCTACCCTGGGTATGGTCTGGCCTGCCAGCCTACCCTGGGTATGGTCTGGCCTGCCAGCCTACCCTGGGTATGGTCTGGCTTCCAGTCTACCCTGGGGTATGGTTTGGCCTGCCAGCCTACCCTGGGTATGGTCTGGCCTGCCAGCCTACCCTGGGTATGGTCTGGCCTGCCAGCCTACCCTGGGTATGGTCTGGCCTGCCAGCCTACCCTGGGTATGGTCTGGCCTGCCAGCCTACCCTGGGTATGGTCTGGCCTGCCAGCTTGCCCTAGGTATGGTCTGGCCTGCCAGCCTACTCTGGGTATGGTCTGGCCTGCCAGCCTACCCTGGGTATGGTCTGGCCTGCCAGCCTGCCCTAGGTATGGTTTGGCCTGCCAGCCTACTCTGGGTATGGTCTGGCCTGCCAGCCTACTCTGGGTATGGTCTGGCCTGCCAGCCTACCCTGGGTATGGTCTGGCCTGCCAGCCTGCCCTAGGTATGGTCTGGCCTGCCAGCCTACTCTGGGTATGGTCTGGCCTGCCAGCCTACCCTGGGTATGGTCTGGCCTGCCAGCCTACCCTGGGTATGGTCTGGCCTGCCAGCCTACCCTGGGTATGGTCTGGCCTGCCAGCCTGCCCTAGGTATGGTCTGGCCTGCCAGCCTACTCTGGGTATGGTCTGGCCTGCCAGCCTACCCTGGGTATGGTCTGGCCTGCCAGCCTACCCTGGGTATGGTCTGGCCTGCCAGCCTACCCTAGGTATGGTCTGGCCTGCCAGCCTACCCTAGGTATGGTCTGGCCTGCCAGCCTACCCTGGGTATGGTCTGGCCTGCCAGCCTACCCTGGGTATGGTCTGGCCTGCCAGCCTACCCTGGGTATGGTCTGGCCTGCCAGCCTACCCTGGGTATGGTCTGGCCTGCCAGCCTGCCCTAGGTATGGTCTGGCCTGCCAGCCTACTCTGGGTATGGTCTGGCCTGCCAGTCTACTCTGGGTATGGTCTGGCCTGCCAGCCTACTCTGGGTATGGTCTGGCCTGCCAGCCTACCCTGGGTATGGTCTGGCCTGCCAGTCTACCCTGGATAATGTGTCCACTTGAAAACTAATTTCCTAAGTTGAATCAAGTAACAATCATACAGAGAAGAAACAATTGAATGATTGCTACTTCAGTCTATAAAAGTAACATTAAGATAGAGGGGTAGCAACCATGCAGGGACGCAACACACATGCAAACAGCAATTGTAAAGCAACAAACAATCCAACATACACTCCCAGCAGGTATCGTATCTTCAGCAATGAGATGCTTCGCAGTTTCATGCACAATAACCTTCCTCACACTTACGAGCTGACATACGAGGATCTTAAGTCGCGTCGTATAAACTGGAGTTATTCACGCATCTCTAGCAAATTTTTTCTCAAATGACACCAATTCAACGTAGGGCCAACGTAGAACTAACGTCAGATCAACGTCAAATCAACGTTCAAGCAACTTAAAACGACATAATTTCATGTTACATCAAAAGCCTTTGCCTAGTTATACCAACGAGGCGGCCAGGAATGATAGTCAGGATTCCTCAAACATTTACGCGTCCATTTACGAAACCTGTACATCTTTCCTGGGTTATTACTGTTACAGATATCCTCGTATATAGCGCTTCGTAGCTCGTAAACTGCTCAATAAATGTAAACCAAGCCGCCATGAAAAGAGATGTACAGGTTTCGTAAGAGATCGCGTAAATGCTTTAGGAATTCTGGCTCTCGTTAAGAGTATATTAAGAGGAATGAGCTTAGCATGTTTTATAGTAAAGAGCTTGCAATATTTTGCAAGATTTCACTACGATCCCTTGCCAGAACCTTGCAATGTTTAGCGAGCCTTCACTACGATCCCCTTAACTGCTTACTAGTATGCAACTAGCATTCACTAATATTCTCGTAAGGGACCATTAATTAAGTCGTTCTGCTGGAAGGTGGACGGCGAGATGCTAAACTGAAGGAATCTCGACCGTCAAGTTCTCTGAAAGTGGTCTCTGATCCTCGACATAACTTGACACAAGTCCTCATGAATCCTTAGATTGAGGCTTCGAACCTTTCCTTGTCATCTCGTTCGAGGCCATAAAATGTACGACATACTGGCTCAAACTTTATAATACTGTCACTCCAGATATATTATTTATGTCCGAATATGCATCATATTCACGCGAATATAAACCTAATTCGTACAGTAGGGGGGGGGAGGGTTATATAAGATCGTTCAAGGATTGGTTTATGTCAAAGCTCACGAAATTATTTTGCATTAAAGCATCGGTTTGCGCAATAACATGGGAAAGGGAAGAAGGTGACAGCAGTATTTCAGCGTCAGGAGAGATCTGTGAAGTCAGGGATCTGTGAGCATCATCTCATCTCGAGGTAAGGGCATCACCTGGTGGCACACTCACACCCATCCAATCCCTGGCGTTATGAAAATTCTCAGGTGTTTATGACCCATTATCGAAGACGGGGGAGGGGCGTGGAGGAGGGGGAGAGATGGGGCGTAGGGGAGAGGGGGAGGGTTAAGGTCTTCAGCATATTTAATCTGACAAAGCTTCACATCTTTATTCTTACCTTTTATTGTTAAAATGATAGCTTTATTGATACAAACATTACCTGGATATACAATGTTTATATATATATATATATATATATAATATATATATATATATATATATATAAAATGTTCCCTGTTCCCGGAGGCCCAAGACTGGAAAATGGAGGGCGAGAGAAATAGCGAGTTGGATAAAGAGTTAGAGCAGGAGAAATTAAGCGAGACAGAGGAAAGAGAACAGAATAGATATGAGCGGAATAAACCAAACCAAAAACGAGGCAAGATAAAAGAAATAAATGAAAGAAAGATGACTTGCGGACGAATGAGAGGGAGAGAGAGAAAGAGAAAGAGAAAGAGAGAGAGAGAGAGAGAGAGAGGAGAGAGAGAGAGAGAGAGAGAGAGGAGAGAGAGAGAGAAACCAAAAGAAACTCACAGAAATCAACAACAAGTCTATGTAACAGAACTTGGGAGTTAACACAGCCATTAAAAGCGAAATGAACTGAAAACCAAGTTTAGAACTTGAGCCTTGGCCAGAATACCGATATTACCAAGACCATCCAACCCGATACATTTCACAGAGACGGAAGAGATATAGACGAAAAACAAATCATTACTATACTCCCAGACCAAACAAAATATTGTCATCCATTTCGTTTTTAACCGACAGCTCCTATAAGAGAATAACAGACGTGCCTTAAAACGAGCATTTAGAATTGTCAAAGAACTTGACTTCTTGATACCGTAAATAAATAAACAAAAAAATTACGCATTAAAAAGTTATTTCAACATTAAATATCTTTTAAAATGAGAGTTGTGAGAGTTAAAGTCTGCTCACATTGTTTTTAATGTGTCTTTTTAGGCACTTTTTAATGTGTCTTGAAGGTTAAGACATGGTAAAAGTGAGGAAAAGTGTTAGGCCTGGTAGGCCTAACATCTTAGGCCTACCAGACGGAAGAAGTTGAAAACCCAACACAACGTAAAGAATATTCATCAATTTCCCACCATACAACATTTACGCTTTCACAATCCTTCCATAAAACAACCTCGTTAGATCCGAAGATGACACTGTTTGACCTCGTCTGTAGCTGTAATCTTTATATAAAGCCAAGAGAAGAACTACCCCTCCGCAAGACTTTATAAACCTCTTCTCTTAGTTTCCTCCCAGTCACACGTTCCAGGCTTTAAGGTTGGGAAAAGTGACGATGAAAAAGAAAACTATGGAATATGAGATTGTAGTGAAGCAGTTCGTTAGCTTAAAATATAATATCCTTGCATGAACAATTTTTTTTTTCAGGCGCGTCCTTAGGCCAGGACACAATGGCTTCAGGCCAGGACACAATGGCTTCAGGCCAGGACACAATGGCTTCAGGCCAGGATACAATGTCTTCAGGCCAGGACACAATGTCTTCAGGCCAGGACACAATGTCTTCAGGCCAGGACACAATGTCTTCAGGCCAGGACACAATGTCTTCAGGCAAGACACAATGTCTTCAGGCCAAGTCATGGCCTTTTCAGACCAAACCAGCCTGTAGCAGTCTCATCAAATTTTAGATTTCGCCAATATGTACCATGAAAAAAGTAGCCCCAAACTGGCACTTTAAATAAAGCCAGAAGGCGCCGCTAGGCACTACGGTCTTCCAAATAATTAACAACATTCGTTTTCTACTTAGAACTTTATTAGCACTTAAATAAAGCCGTTCAGCGTGACTCCAAGATGGTAATGGTTTCTCAGAAACATACTTGCGACGATTCCATTACATGAGAACAGTGTAAGTCCCGCTGGTATTGTGTATACTACTGTATTCTGGGTGTTCTAGTATACAGCGAGTGTGCTCTTAACATACACTGGGGTATACCTCTAAATACACTTGGGCCACCCTAATATAATGTGAGTGTCCTCTTAATTGACACAAAGTATCTCTCATTATATAATGAGTGTCCCTGATATACACTAAATATATCTTTAATATACCACTAATATACACTGAATGTATCCTTTCAGAACGAAAGGTTACTTTTATAATCTTTCGAACGCGGGATCTTACTTTCGAACCTTGAAATCAAGACCGAGGGTTCAAGTCTCCCCCACTGCCTCAAAATTATTTTCATTGATTCATCACGTTATTGTGATTTCTTTGTGCATCTGGCTAGAAGAGTTGAAGCCACAGTGAGTGGAGGGCCATGCGTAAAAACCCTGATTGGGCTTCATTTGAAGCCTCAGGAACCCTAGAGGATTCAGTAGAATCCCAGGTTGCAATGCTTTTGACCACGTCGTGAAGTAGTGGTCTAGGGGCGTTTGCTTGGGAGAACCAAGTGTACTCCCAAGTACCATTCGAAGGTTCGAATCGTCCTCACGGCTCCTACTGATTTTCTCAAATACATTATGTTAATGTGATTTCATTGTTCATCTAATACTGAAGTCTTAAAGGAAAATGAAGGTCAACTGCCCAAACTTAACTATAATTTGTTTTAAAAATTCCTTAAGCATGAAAATATATATGCCAAGCACTATTGGATCTCCACACTAGCATTACATATGTGACTCTTATCTCTACACACCAGCATCACATATGTGACTCTTATCTCTACACACCAGCATCACATATGTGACCTTTATCTCGAGACTTTTAAAATTAAAAAAAAAATCTTTTGAATTCTGAATATAAATTGGTGTTTAAATCCATTCTTGCCTCAAACTCTTCAATAATATTATTGGTGGAGACGAAAACAAAATACTTTTTTCTTCAAATAACACGATAATCGATAGAAATTTAACTAGTTACAATATATATTTATCAGTAACGGAAGGAAGATGCAAAAAAATCTTACGAGACAACATTATGGAATAAACAAACTTACCTGGAGTTTACCTGGAGAGGGTTTCGAGAGCTGTTCTACTCCCCCATCCCGGCCTGAGGCCAGGCTCGACTTGTGATAACTTGAACCAACAGACTGTTGCTTGCAGCTGCCCGTAACTGCAAGCAACATAGTGAATAACATATCCACTACAGCCCGGTTGGTCCGGTGCTTCTTGCAAGAACTTGAGCCGTGAACTATGAACAAAAAGAGAAAGTAGAAAGGAGAGCTACTCCTCTTGTGTCTAAGAAATCGTCAAACAAGGGAAGAAAGTCATTTCTATTTCATTTCTTCATCAATCAATCAGTCAATCGGAGCCGAAATGCCTGGAAACGGATTGCGACAGATAGAAGAACTCTGAAAGCCACCCAGAGCTCTGATCTGATTGGGTTAGACTCACACCAGTTAAAGTTACAGAGCAATTAGTTGTTCATTTTCAAGAGGCGTGACAGAATATTTATTCATCAGAAAGTCTTAATTCAGACTGATCAGGGGCCAGATTCACGAAGTAGTTACGCAAGCACTTACGAAAGTGCATATCTTTCCTCAATTTTTGGCGGCTTTGTTTACAATTATTAAACAGTTAATCATCTCCGAAGCACCAGGAGGCTCTTTATAACAATAACAACAGTTGATTGGGAAGTTTTCATGCTTGTAAACTGTTTAATAAATGTAACCAAAGCCGTCAAAGACTGATGGAAAGATGTACAGGTTCGTAAGTACTTGCGTAACTGCTTTGTGAATATGGCCCCAGATGTTTAACTTGGTTCCCTTTTCAGGGGACAAGAGATTTATACTTGCAGGAAGACAGTCAATTGACAAGTGGATTGCTGTAACCTCTAATCACTGTGAGAGTACCCGCAACTACCCTATTTAGACCACGTCAATTAACCCAGCCCTACATCACCTATGACACGAGGAGGAGGACGTTAAAAGCCAGATTAGACCCTTACCAAGCACGACCGAAACGTCGACACCGTCCTTTCAGGTGCGTGGCTTGGGGCTGTCTGTTGGGGAACACGATACAATACAGCCCCTTAGTCTCACTACACAATATACTAGATAAATGGGATACTCGGCAGTGCCCAGGTCTCCTTCCCCCTCCCCATCTCCCCCCCCCATATATATATGTATATATATATATATATATATATATATATATATATATATATATATATATATATATATATATATATATATAAAGTGACTAACTCTGGAAATAACAGAATTGATAAAGACTGGAAGAAAGGAGAAATGAAAACAAAATTAATGAAGACATGCGGGCAGAAGAAGGGAAAAGAGAGAGAGAAAATAAAAAAGTTAAAGATAACAGGACGAGGAACAAGAATGAAAAGGAGCGGAAAATTACAAGACATTTTGTATTTTATTTTGCTCCCAAGGGCGAGTTACAAATAATTAAAATACAGAATAACATTGAAGACAAAAACATAAATTTGATGCAAAGAATACAAAAATTAAATGTAATCATGAAAATTACGAAGAAATATTAAGGTAATAAGAACAAGGAATAAAGAACGGCAAAATGAGAATAAGAGACTAAAACCAAATTAAGTTAATGACAAACATAAAAAAGATATACAATCAAAGGATAAAGAAGAAAATAAAGAATGAGAAGCACCTAGAGAAGAAAATACAGAATCGAAGAAAGAAAACATGGACAAGCAATGAGAAACCAGCTGTAACGAGGAAAAGTGTTTTTGTTCATTTTCTTTGTTAACCTTAGTGTTATGGTGTGGAGAGACAGCCAGCCAGCCAGCACAGGGAGGGAGGGAAGGAGGAGAAGGGAGGGAAGAAGGTAGAAAAGGGAGAGGGGGGGAGAGGAGGAGCATAATAAGAGAGGGTTTCCGGAGTTCTTCTACACCCCGAGTCCGGCCTCGTCTTGTGCTAACTTGGTCCAACAGGCTGTTGCTTGGAGCGGCCCGGAGGCCCACATATCCACTACAGCCTGGTTGGTCCGGCACTTCTTGCAAGAACCTGTTCAAGTGCCTCTTGAATACATCTTCAAGAGGCACTTGAACAGGTTCTTGCAAGAAGTGCCGGATTTTCAATGGATTTCCTGTTGGCCCAGAGTCCTTACGTCTTGCAAGATGTGTAATCTCGCGTACATATGTACATGTCTACTACTACACTTATTTACTACTACTACTATACTATACTAGTGGTATGTACTTTGTTTTTGTTATTGTTTAGGTGCGAATGGGTGTGTTCACCTCCCTGGAATCCGTTAAGTTTCACTTCCAACTGTCAAAAATATGTGAGCAGCCAGTCACGAAAGTTTCCCCTACAACTTGAGGTAAGAATGTTTTCAAGAATTTCTGCCATCATCAGGATAATAGGATTTGCTTCTTGTAAATCCAATAATGTGCATGTTTGACAATTCCATGTCTTTTTCCAATTATATGTCAGGTTTTGTGGTACACCCCCACAAAACCTTGCTGGGAATGTGGTGGGATTTAGCTCTTATGAATCTTATATCAAGTTTGGATATGGCTATAGTTTTGTATTTTTTTTTATATGTATTTATATTTTTTTGCAAATCCGCCTCTTGATTTGCCACAACGTACAAAATACAAAGTGTTAACCCAACCAGAAACGCACAAACCCAAGCCACCCACCTAACTTAACCCACTGTATAGAAAAGTGGATATTTCTGAGCCACCACACTGTTTATAGCATCCATTATTTGTACGTTCGACGCCGTTACGTACAAAATAAACGTATTAGTTAAGACGGGTGAGAGTAGATAGGAGATAGATAGATCTAGAAAATAGGGAGGCAAAAAGAAGGAGAGAGATAGATATAGAAGAGATTATATATATATAGTAAGAGAGAGAGAGAGAGATATAGAGGATTGGGGAATGGAAGGAAATAAAGGTACAGGGTGGGGAATGGGAAGGAAGGCCAGGTAAAAGTGAAAGGGAAGGGAAGGGAAGGGAAGGGAATCACCTTCTTCACATCACTCATCAGATCTTCAACATTCATTGGATTTTTCTCCTGTTTTTTCAAGGGAACGCAATTTTTGCTTCGCTTGTTGGCCCGCGCTCACCTTTGTAACTTGGTAATGAAATTGGATTTGGATTGGGGTGATGTGGGGTGTGGGTGGGGGGGTGAGGAGGAGAGTGGGTCATATAGTGGGAGGGGGGAGAGGGACAGGAATGTGGGGGGTAGGATTGATGGTAGAGTAGTTAAGTGAGATTGAGGGGGGGGGGAAGGGCCAGGGAGTGGGGGGGGAAGTCACATATACAGCACAGGTGTGTACACTGAACAAATTTGTGGCATAGTTTACTGTGTTAACCTTCCCCCTCTCTCAGGTACCAAATGTTTTCAAACTAACAGACAGACAAGTTTACTTTTTTTTATCTGCATTTTTATGGTCATATAAATCTTCAAACTGTATATGATGGATAAGTAATATAGATATACATATGAGCCTGCTAGTTTAAGGCCCTATATAGAGGCCTTCTGCTTTTTCTTTTTTATCCAAAAATATCCACCAACCTCATTTTAATCCCTTTAAATATCTTTAAATATAAATACCCCCTCAAGGAAAATTTCACCATAAGCCATGACAACAAAATTTTCTTTGTTCTATTTCATAATTGTATTCTTATTTCATAAGAAAAAGAAAATGAGTCCATGAGGTCTTCATGAAAGCTGAAACATCTTCTCCCTCCCGACCCAAAATTTTGGTTATATCGGGATTAGTTTGCTTTCAACTGCCGTTGGTATAAACGACCAGTAGTATATCCTATCGCCTCCTGCGGCTTTATGCGGGGTATGCTTTGGTATAACAGAAGGCGAGTATGCTTTTCTGGCTTTCAAGTAAAAGGGTTATCTTGTGGCTGCCAGAATGCTGATCAGGCGGAAGCTGGGTACTTGGGTATACCTGTTTTTTTCATTCCATTCTTGGCATAGAACAAGAGCTGAGTTTATTTCTTGCAACTCAGGTCAATGCATCCCATGCGGCTAGTTTTGGCTAGTCCCCCAGGTTGTGCTGGGCCCCCAGGTTTGGCTAGGCCCCCAGGTTGGCTAGGCCCCCAGGTTGGCTAGGTCCCCAGTCCAGCCAGATATGGCCCAGACCACTTTGTAGCCAGGAAGCACCTTTGGGGACAGAAATCCAACGACCGGAGTAGGCGACATCACCAACAGAATATGACGGTATGACTGCAAAGGGTCAGCGTCCCCCGTTTCTCCAGACACAGGAACAGAAAGAGCCAATCACACACTTTGAACTTTGTTGACCAAACGGTTAGTAAAGGTGCCGGGAAAACAAGGGGGGGGGTTGGAGATTGATGGAAAGACGCGAAAAAGCTGAAAGTTTTAGAGGTAGTAACGTATGAAATGAAGGTTAAAAGTTTAAGTTTGGTTTCACAGCCTGTCAGTTTGAGAGTGTTTATGGCTCTACTTAGTTTGTGAAGCTGGTGTTTTGGTTAAAGTAATATCTGTTGTATGCAAATTTTAGGTTAATATTAATCCCTGAAACTCCCACCCCCTTCACAGAATGAGTGCCGCCGCCCACCAGCCATTATTAGTCACCCCCCCCAAAACAAAACAAAAATATATTTAAAATACCGAAGTAAATGCAGTTTCTCCAAATTGATGACTTGGATATAGCTTCAAAAGTTTTTAATAATTTTAAACGTGCACAGTTCTTTTTTTTATATCATTAAAACTAATAATTATTTTTGTATAATGAAATAATTAAATAACACCAAAAACAACATCAACAAAAAAGCATATACAATGTAAGCATATAAACTGTAATAGTTAATATTTAAACAACTATTTCAGTCAGGGAATAAATGAGTTTTGTGGAGTTATTTGATTCATCTGATTGATTTGATTGACGAAACTGTCATTTCTAGTAATTCGTCAACATTCAACCTAGATTAATAATGTTTCACACAAGATATAACAAAGGATTTGACGAGCCCAAACGTTCCGACAAGACCCATTTCTTTCTCAACAATAATATGGATATTATTCTTAGCATCGACTACAGAACGTTACAGCTGCTTATAAGACGGAGGAAAGTCGTACCAGCGCTGAACATAAGACGCAGCTCGTCGTGTACGACAAGAGTTTGTTGACCACAAATTTGCTCAAAGGAACTAGTACGAAACGGAACTCCTTGAAAGAGACTAAAATGTTTTCTGTCTATATGTGCTCACATGGGGAGAAGTGTCCAGCCGTCAAGTCTGTCTGTCCTGTCTGTCTGTACTGTTCTGTCTGTCTCTCTCTCTCCTCTCTCGTCTCTCTCTTCTCCTCCTCCAACCCGTCTCTCTCTCTCTCTCTTCCTCCTCTGCCCGCGGTCCTCTCTCTCCTCTCCTCACCACCCCACAAACCCACACACGTGGTCAATATGCCTCTACAGTAAAACAATTGTTAATCGCTTTTCATACCACCACAACCACAACCAGCTAGTTCCACCACCACCCCACCATCTTTTTTCTATTACCAACCACAAACCACTACACCAACACACCTCCTTTACCCCCCCCACCCACCCACACCACCCCCCCCTTTTCATTTTGATATTCTCAGTCACCACCAACATTGCTCATGAAAAAAACACCCTTCAGTGTTTTAGTTCCCTCATCCTACCTTAATTTTTTTTTTAACAACCCGAGCTGCTTTTCTAGTCTTTTCAAAGATCGCGGAAGCTGTTATGTTGGGCAGACTACCGAAATAAATTTCCCCGGTTAAGAGCCACAGTCTGCTTTATCTTTACATAGATAACGGAGCCTTGTGGAGTATGCTGCTGGCCCTAGGGTAATATGTTACATGCGTCCATTTAAACCTACTGAGGCACTCGAAACTTATTTCATTTCATTCAGCGCCAGAAAGGGATATCGCGGGTCAGAACCATAGGAGTGACTTTAAAAATATACGCAAGTAGGATATCGGCCATATTCCGTCTTGGGCAAGGCGCTCGACATGTCCGAATGAAAGTCGTGAATACGCAGGGAAGTGAGGCGGGGTTTGAGTGCGTTTTGTTTATTTTATCTTCTAAATGAGAAACATTAAAACGCCCCCCCCCCCCACACTGCTTGGGGGCAAGGGAGGTTTTTATACTAATTTAATGCGTCATTTAATTCCCTGTACTTCAAGAAAATGTTCCCACTTCGTTCCCACCGTGATATATAATATATATATATATATATATATATATATATATATACTATATATATATATATATATATATATATATATATATATATATAATATATTTACGTAGTAAGGTATCGCTCTTCAAATTTCCGTTGGTATCTCGGTCTCTCTCGGCCGCCAACGAATTTTAAAACAGACCAACCTAACGTTACCCCACCAACCTCAATGATCCTAACCCAGCAATACGTGTGGTTTTAACAAACGAAAATCGAGCTTTGTTAGCAACCAGCCCAGCACCAGCCCAGCAACAAGCCCATCCTCATCAATGACGGCTAATGTGCTCGTTAATCCGGCCACCAAATCCTTCTGTATGAATGAAAACCACTTCACACGCGACTCGACAAAACTGATACATTGTGTGTGGCGTGTGTTTTTTTTCCCAAACCGTCCTCAGATCAAGTCCATCCCATCCAGCGTTCGACCCCCCAAACGCCAATTCATACATTTTAATACTCTGTTCATTCAACTATAAGTATTTTCCTCAAATCTAAATTAATAATATTTATATATTAACAAATGTGCAAATTTAGGCGTAATGTTAGGTTAGGTGTTTAATTATATTTTGTTGGCAATTATTTATACTTGCAGTACATGAGTGAAGCATTTACAACACTGTGGTTCGAACAAAAGTCGTCAGGGAAGCACCTGTTCCGGAAGTTTTTGAACGTCATCAGTTGTGAGGCCGTGTTAAAACCGTTTTTCATTCATAACAGGGGATTTGGCGAGTGGCTTGAAATGGACTTTGGCCTTTGTTGATAAGACCACGACCGTTTTTTTTCTCGAGCAGTGCTTCGTTCACGCTTTCTGCTCGAATCGTCCTTCTCTAAATGCTTCACAGCACGTAACGCAATACCAATAATTGCCAACATAACTTAACCCTCTAACCTATCCTAAATTAAGTCTAACTATTCACCACGTTCTAGTATATAATATTACCATGTATTTGAGAAAACCAATGAATATGAATATATATAAATTGTTGATGGCCGTCTAAGGGTTCGGTTTCGGCCCACGCATGAACGAACTCTAGCCTTAACGCAGCCTGTCCTCATAAATAAAGACCCAACCTTCATTCCATGCAACCGCCTAACCAACCCCCCTGTTTGTGATATGAAAAAACGCGTTACAACATAAATGAAATACCTGAACAGTACAAATAATGTACTATTTAACAGTACAAATAATGATGCAATAATAACAACAATTGCAATAATAACTGCAACATACAATTGCAACAATTAACAATTAGAACAGTAATCGATAAAATATATATCCTAGTTTTGTATCTGACTATATACAAGTAACTAGGTGAATTCCCCCCCTGCGTAATTTGAACAGTTTCCCTATTTGCGAACACTTGTTTCCGATAAATGAACACTATTGGAGACGCCTGGTGAGTATATAACCGAACACGCATCGTCAAAATATTCGAACGGGCCCTGTTTTATCTCTATTGTAATTTATTTCGTATTTTAAATTCCAGGTAAAGATTTTTTTTTCCATTTTCGTTTCAAGCTTTCAGAATAACGAACACATTTCCATATCTATTGGACAATTAACCTAATTCCCCCCCCCCCCTCCCCTCTCCCCTCCCATCCGGTAATTCAGCATTTCCTCCTCTTTATTTCTGCCTCGACCGCCAATGTCTGTTTACCATTATTAATCCGAATAAGTGCATTAAATTCAGATTACGGTTGTCGGTTATTTAGAGAAGAGGATGGGGAGGAGCGGTGGAGGGGTGAGATCCCTGTGTGGTATCAGATCAGGTTTTTCCTTCTTCTCTCGACTCTCCACCGTCCGTTCCATCCAGCTTTCTCCGCCCAATTGGCACCTCATTCATTCATCAATTTTAACCATGCAGTCATCAGATGGAATTTTCTCAGTTTAATGGCGATGGGGCGGAAACAATGGGCAGCGTATTTTTTCATCCTGATGCCTCTGTTGCCTAGCAGTAATAGGTACCTGGGAGTTAGACCAGCTACGCGGGCTGCTTCCTGTCATGTGTGTGTTGTGTGTGTGTTTGTAGAAAAAAATAACAGTTTATTGATTGATAGTTGAAGGCGGGCCGAAAGAGCCCAGAGCTCAACCCGCAGGCAGCACAACTAGGGAATACACCCTAGGAGAAAACACCAACATCCCAACATACCTACTCAAACTATTTATAGTCTCCGACAAAATAATTCCAGAGTTCCCAAGCATAAGCACTGTAGATACAAAACATTTATCAAAAAGCTTGTATCTACAACCTGCCAATACCGCCCCCCCGTCAACACCTGCAATACCCCCCCCCCCCCGCAACAACCGCCATACCCCCTCCGTCACAACACATGTTCCCAGAGCAGCACAAGAAAAACATTTACATTCAAACTAGCCGCACCAATAAAGGCAATGTTTTGTAGACTGAAGAACGACCGGTCCTGTGGCTTCATGCAAGCGGCGTTCAATCCCCGAACCTGTCCCACAATGGTTGTCACCTTCGTTTCTCACACGCGGCCCATCCCCAATCCTTATCGGAACCTCTTCCCAAAGTGCTATGTAGTCGTAGTGGCTTGGCGCATTTCTCGTGTTAGTTTCCTCCGCCTCCCCCCTCTCGCGTGTCACCCAAGAGGAAGTAAAACATTAATAATTGTCATTTATATTTCCAATTTATACTCTTATGTGCTTCTGTATACTTGCTTAATCCAGCCAAAGTAGTATCGATTTAAAAATCCACAAGGGCCGTGACTAGGAATTTCGAACCGTCGTCCGAGAGCATCCAGACACTGCCTTAATCGCGACTGAGCTACGACCAGGTTAAAAAGATTGTGAAACCGAAGTCTACTGAACCGTTGTGTATTTGTTTCATTGGATACATCACGTCCGTGTGTAGTGTAGTATCGATTTGTTTAAGTGAGTTACTTAGAATCGGATTCTTTGACAATTTTAAGTTATAAGTGTCGGATAATCAACTTAATTTTTGAAAATGAGACTTGTTCCTCCTCCCTAATAGTGAAGTCAGTGGAGTTAGTTATCTCTATCTCGGGCTCGGTCGTAATTAACCTTTAAAGCAACACTGAAGTGAAGCCTGGAGTCGAACCTGGTCCCAAGCTGGGTTTGGGGGGGAAAAAGTAGAAGGACTCCCAGAACCCCCCGACGATGCGACCCCCTTCCCCCCCTATCCCCCCCCGACACCAAGTTAATACTAACATATATTCATTTTACATCTGTTTGTCTTACATAAACAGGATTAGCTGTACGCTCTCGTACTTGTAGTGCAATGAGCAATTGAGCACTTAATAACTACCGAAGGTAATTAAGTTGTCGCTGACAGGGAGTGCGCTTGTACTCCACCTAATGTAATTTGCTGGGGATATGCCTCGGCTCTTGGGCCCTTCCTATCAGCAGTTGGGATGGAGGAAGGATTCTTTGGATATCGGACATAACTAGGTTATCTTGAGAGTTATATTCTGTGCTTAGTGTCCCCCGCTGCCCGGTCAACCTGACCAGGCCTTCCCACCCCCAAATCATCCCGTTACAGATCTCCCAAGCATCCCATTTACCTCTTTAACTTCTATTTAACTTTTCTCCTATCAGGGTGGAAAAAGCATTTTGCCCATTGTCCTCCGCCTCCCTTCCACCGGGGATCGAACCCTGAACTCTCGAGGACTACTAATCCGAAGCGCTGTCCCCCCCCCACTCAGTGTTC
>WNGS01166011.1:3342377-3357766 GCA_020271785.1 Procambarus virginalis | reverse complement strand
GGGGAAACCTAGGTTGTTGCTTAGAGTCCACTCTCTCTCTCGCTCTCTCTCTCTCTCTCTCTCTCTCTCTCTCTCTCTCTCTCCTCTCTCTCTCTCTCTCTCTCTCTCCTCCTCTACCTACATCCCAATATTTTCTCTCCATCCCTGACTCTGTTTCCCTCCATCTCTCTCACTTCCTCCATCTTACTTCCTCCATTCGTATCTTCCTCTTTGCTAATTATGTGAAATGAATGAAGAAGCTTCGTTCCAGCCGGCTTATTCCATGACAAAAATTTCGATGATTCTATACAAGTTATACATAAGAGAAGGAGATAAGAAGGAAAACAGGAAAAATGAAAAAAAAGGAAAAGCATGAATTAAAAAAACAAAAAAGTCACGCACAGAATCTATTAAGAGTTAAACAAAAAAGACAAAAAACTCAAGGAATTTTTTTTTAGGTGCGAAAATGACAGTTTTTTTTTCTCTCAATTGGATATATTCTTTTAAGCAGACGGATGTAAGGTTAAGCAGACGAAGAGAAGGATAGACAGAGAGAGAAGGATAGGCAGAGAGAAGGATAGGCAGACTTACAGCAGGGAAAGGGGGGGGGGGCAGTAGACTCAAGGGACAACAGCCAATCCACCAGTACCAATCTTGGTAGTGTTGCTACCATGGGTTCCATACCTGCAGTACTAATCTTGGTACAGTGTGGCTACCATGGGCTCCATACCTGCAGTACCAATCTTGGTACAGTGTTGCTACCATGGGCTCCATACCTGCAGTACTAATCTTGGTACAGTGTGGCTACCATGGGCTCCATACCTGCAGTACCAATCTTGGTACAGTGTTGCTACCATGGGCTCCATACCTGCAGTACCAATCTTGGTACAGTGTTGCTACCATGGGCTCCATACCTGCAGTACCAATCTTGGTACAATGTTGCCACCGAAGACTCCATACCTGCAGTACCAATCTTGGTACAGTGTTGCTACCATGGGCTCCATACCTGCAGTACCAATCTTGGTACAATGTTGCCACCGAAGACTCCATACCTGCAGTACCAATCTTGGTACAGTGTTGCTACCATGGGCTCCATACCTGCAGTACCAATCTTGGTACAATGTTACCACCGAGGACTCCATATCTGCAGTACCAATCTTGGTACAGTGTTGCTACCATGGGCTCCATACCTGCAGTACCAATCTTGGTACAGTGTTGCTACCATGGGCTCCATACCTGCAGTACCAATCTTGGTACAGTGTTGCTACCATGGGCTCCATACCTGCAGTACCAATCTTGGTACAGTGTTGCCACCGAAGACTCCATACCTGCAAGAAACAAAGAAACAATATAAGCAAAACATTCCGCCATCTTCACCCATATTTTCTTTCAAAGAACTATTATAATGCAACATTCGAATTACACTACATATACGCATGTGTATCTGTATATGTACATATAATTTGAAATGAGAGTAAGATTGGGGCTGGAAATAGATTATACATATGAAAGCAATTCAATTTCTTTCTTTATTATGCACCTCATACCCATCCCATGGGTGGTGGAGGATCCCATTCAGATCCCACAGATCTCTGAAGGTCACTGTACCTTACAGCCGGACCACAAGCATTGACTTGCGAAACCTGTACATCTTTCCTTAACCAGGGCGGCTTTGTTTACATTCACTAAACAGCTGATAAGCTTTCAAACTTCACAACCCAAGGTTGTGGTTGTAAACAACCTGGTGGGGGTTTCGGAGACCTTGATCACCACTACAATTTTGTCCCCATTGCCTCAGAGACACTTGGCGCCTGGGGTAAAAGGCTTCGGAGATCACAATACTGTTGAATGAAAGTCAATAAATCCGCCCTGATTAAGGAATGATGTCAAGGTTTCGCCAGTGGTTACCTTACCTTGAGGTTACCTTGAGGTTACCTTGAGGTGTTTTCGGGGCTTAGCGTCCTCGCAGCCCGGATCTCGACCAGGTTTCCTGGTTGCTGGACTGGTCAACCAGGCTGTTGGACGCGGCTGCTCGCAGCCTGACGTATGAGTCACAGCCCGGTTAATCAGGTATCCTTTGGAGGTGTTTATCCATTCTCTCTTGAACACTGTGAGGGGTCGGCCAGTTATGTCCCTTATGTGTAGTGGAAGCGTGTTGAACAGTCTCGGGCCTGTTGTTGTTGATGTTGATAGAGTTCTCTCTCAGAGTACCTGTTGCACCTCTGCTCTTCAACGGGGGTATTCTGCACATCCTGCCATGTCTCCTGATCTCACGTGGTGCTATTTCTGTGTGCAGGTNAAAAGAACGCAGAAAGCTGCAGAAGTGTCAGAGCACGTGGAATGGCACCTGCTTGTCTTGTGTGACCTTTGTCAAGTATGTGTCGCGACAGGGGGGGAGGTGGGGCTGGGGGGAGGGGTGGTGAGGTGGGGCTGGGGGGGGTGGGGTTGTGACAGGGAGGGCTTGTGAGGAGTTGGGAGGGGAGATCTTGCTAACTCATTTAGTATCAAGTTATCTGATAGTATCAAATGAACCAATTATATTTTTGTTTACATCGGTGTCCAGCTTCTCAACTGTCAATCAACTGGTGTACAGATTCCTGAGCCTACTGTGCTCTATCATATCTACATTTGAAACTGTGTATTGAGTCAGCCTCCACCACATCACTTCTAGTGATGTGGTGGAGGTGGTGGTGTGTGGTGATAAATGTGTCCATTTATTAACTACTCTGACACTGAAAAAAAATCTTTCTAACATCTCTGTGGCTCATCTGGGTACTAAGTTTCCACCTGTGTCCCCTTGTTCGTGTCCACCCGTGCTGAAGAGTTTGTCTTTGTCCACCCTGTCAATTCCCCTGAGAATTTTGTAGGTGGTTATCATGTCTCCTCTTACTCTCCCCTTACTGTGTGTGTGTGGGTGTGTGTGTGTGTGGGTGTGTGGTGTGTGTGTGTGTGTGTGTTGGGTGTGTGTGTGTGTGTGTACTTACATAGTTGTGCTTGTGGGGGGTTGAGCTCTGGCTCTTTGGTCCCGCCTCTCAACTGTCGGCGGTTGTGTGTACTCACCTAGTTGTACTCACCTAGTTGTGTTTGCGGGGGTTGAGCTCTGGTTCTTTGGTCCCGCCTCTCAACCGTCAATCAACAGGTGCACACACATTTGTGCGTGTGTGTGTGTGAATTGCACAACTCTGTTTTTTTAAACCCCTTTTATTCAGCCCCTTCACGTTAAGACCTTCCCGAGTGTGAGAGCGGGTCTCTGCCCCTCAAGTATGGTCTGTGAATCCGCTCCCTAGTCTCCGCTAATCCGCCCTGATCTCCAGCAAGTGCGTAAGTGCCAGCCAACAAGTCTTAACAATCTCCAGAGGACTTGTAGGCATCGTCTCACACAGGCATTGCCTATTGCGTCCTTGTTCGTCGATATTACAATTCCTCGCTATAACGATCTGCCGTCCGCCCTGGCGCAGTACTGGTGGGGGGGGGGAGAGGGGCCCATTACCCCCCTTTAGGTGGGTTTTCTGGTCTAAGGGGTGCTCTTTTAGGTAGGTGTTGTTTAAGGGGTATCATCAATCCCATCTTATGTACGTGTGTATTTACTATTTGTGTATGCCGCATTGCTCGAT
Source organism: Procambarus virginalis (assembly GCA_020271785.1). Classification (NCBI taxonomy): domain Eukaryota; kingdom Metazoa; phylum Arthropoda; class Malacostraca; order Decapoda; family Cambaridae; genus Procambarus; species Procambarus virginalis. The sequence goes on along the minus strand of WNGS01166011.1, from coordinate 3,354,173 downwards.
TCACGTACCCACTCACCCTCTCCCCAGGACCCACACACGTACCCACTCCCCCAGCACCCACACCCGCAGCACACACTCACCACACCCGCAGCACACACTCACCCACACCCGCAGCACACACTCACCCACACCCGCAGCACACACTCACCCACACTCCCAACACACCCCTAAGCCAAATCAAATTCAAACAAGGGGCTCCCTGTATACACTCATTCAGTAACTTAACCTACGCATTTTGTATATTTTTTAAGCAATAAAACGCACCCACACGGAACAATGACTTCCATACGCCACTAATTGAAATCAAGATGACGCACTCTCTCATATATTGCCCACCACACGCAAACCACTCAGAACTTTTAAGCATTTTTGAATAACAAGGTCAACCAGCGCACGCTAAATATCTCTCAATCCGACACAACTGGATAGATTCACGCACGCAAACACCTCACAAAACAGCTTAACATCAGTTCACACACGCTATTGTTAATACATAAAGAAATACAAAAAATACATAAATACACCAACTTTACATGTAAGACTTTGGCTAGGCCGGATTTTGTTTAATTTTACCATTACTGGGTCAGAATTCATGAAGCATTTATGCAACCAGTGACGAAACCTGTTCATCTTTCCTCAATCATGGTGGCTTTGTTTATGTAAACAACTTGTGCTCCGATACTCTACGAGGTTGTTTATAACAAACTGTTTAGAAAATATAGAAAAAAAAGCCGTGATTAATGCTGAACAGGTTTCGCAAATGATTGCACAGTGACTTGATGAGTTGTGTTCAAGGTTCCAACATTCAAGACAGTTTCGAGAGAATACTAACCTAAAACAAAAAAATTATATTAAAAATAAAAAATCTTTTTAAAAAGTAGTTTTTCCCCCGAAAAAATTAAATATGTGTAAGTGGGAAAATTATTAAACTTTTTTGACAGTGTCATGTAATTAATGACGCCAAATGATCACAATTCGTACAGAAACATACCCAACCAACCCACCTAACCCACTTAAGTCGATACACTGTAAAACGTCAATGTTACGGTGTTGTAATGTTCACTTATACGTCGTATTGTAAACGGATTGGTCGATTTTGTAAAAAAAAAAAATGCTAAGTATTAGGTGATAGAACGGGTTGAATACTTGTACGGACGCTGGCCCACCACACAGTACTCACTGTGAAACACCTCACAGTACTCACGGTGACTCACGATAGGAAGGTGTTCTCATGGAATAATTGACAGTTATACTCACAACCTCACAGTTGTGAGTACTCAATAGATTAATTCAAATTAAGCGAGCGCTCTAAATTTGAATTAATGTATTAAGCGAGCGCTCTAAATTTGAATTAATGTATTAAGCGAGCGCTCTAAATTTGAATTAATCTATTAAGCGAGCTCTCTAAATTTGAATTAATCTATTAAGCGAGCGCTCTAAATTTGAATTAATCTATTAAGCGAGCTCTCTAAATTTGAATTAATCTATTAAGCGAGCGCTCTAAATTTGAATTAATCTATTAAGCGAGCGCTCTAAATTTGAATTAATGTATTAAGCGAGCGCTCTAAATTTGAATTAATCTATTAAGCGAGCGCTCTAAATTTGAATTAGTGTATTAAGCGAGCTCTCTAAATTTGAATTAGTGTATTAAGCGAGCGCTCTAAATTTGAATTAGTGTATTAAGCGAGCGCTCTAAATTTGAATTAATCTATTAAGCGAGCGCTCTAAATTTGAATTAATCTATTAAGCGAGCGCTCTAAATTTGAATTAATCTATTAAGCGAGCTCTCTAAATTTGAATTAATCTATTAAGCGAGCGCTCTAAATTTGAATTAATCTATTAAGCGAGTGCTCTAAATTTGAATTAATCTATTAAGCGAGCGCTCTAAATTTGAATTAATCTATTAAGCGAGTGCTCTAAATTTGAATTAATCTATTAAGCGAGCGCTCTAAATTTGAATTAATCTATTAAGCGAGCGCTCTAAATTTGAATTAATCTATTAAGCGAGTGCTCTAAATTTGAATTAATCTATTAAGCGAGCGCTCTTAATTTGAATTAATAAATTTAGAGTGCTCGCTTAATAGATTAATTCAAATTAGAGCACTCACTTAATCGTCAAATGATCAAAACTTGAATTAGATAACTTTAAAACTTATTTTTCTCAGAAAAAAAGAAAAAATATATAATCTCATCCTTGCTTCCTTCTAAGACAAAAATGTAATTAAATTTTCAGAAGCCGCAGAATATATATATATATTTTTGGGTTGGCTTTTTAATTAAAGAAGATCCTGGTGAGTATTTTGATAACTCTGGCTTCCTGTGAGGCTGGTGCTGCCTCATATATTTAAATGTATTTTAGTGGTCTGTGGTGGTGGTGGGGGAGGTGGTGTTGTGGTTTGTGGTGGTGGTGGGGGAGGTGGTGTGGTGGTTTGTGGTGGTGGGGGGTGGCTTGTGTGGGGGAGGTGGTGTGGTGGTTTGTGGTGGTGGTGGGGGTGGCTTGTGTGGGGGAGGTGGTGTGGTGGTTTGTGGTGGTGGTGGGGGTGGCTTGTGTGGGGGAGGTGGTGTGGTGGTTTGTGGTGGTGGTGGGGGTGGCTTGTGTGGGGGAGGTGGTTTGTGGTGGTGGGGGGGGGGTGGTTGTAGGGTTAGGTGGTGGGGTAGTTTAGGGAGGGAAGATTGATGTGGTTGTTATGTGTTACGACATAAAAGTTTCCGCTTAAATTAACCAGGTAGTGCAAAGAGGCACTGTTTCATTTTTATTTTCCAAGAGATGGAATTTGTACTGCTGTTCAAATTCCAGTATCAAATCCAGGATCAACTAGGTTGTAGTGAATATGCTGACGTGCGGGCCACTGCAAGCAACAGCCTGATGGAGCAAAGTTATCACCAAACAAGACAAGCTTACAGAGAAACCATCCACAGGTAAATCCAAGTAGCAGGGTGTCAACTATGACTCTGACTCACCCTACAATGAGTGCACCTTGCGGAAACACCATCATACTTATCCAACCACATCTCCTTGGGTGGGATGATGAGTTTTGCAGCTGCTCACTGAAGTTAATTTTGCTCACTAAGTTGGATAACTCAAGCATTATGGGGAATATTCATCATTTTAATACCTCTTTGTCAGTTTCTGTTTTAATGCTGCTGCTGCTGCTGCTGCTGCTGTCTCCTATTGCAGCTGATGATTCTGCAATTCTCTACTGCTGCAACGGAAGGCTTGAAGCAGATAGCCTTGAACGAAATTATTTACGGGAAATCCTCCAATCATATTTCGCAGTTCCCACGCCATTATTACGATTACCTCAACGGTTCAAAGAACGAAATTCCGATATCTTTATTACCTAAAACCACAGACAGACAGACAGACAGACAGACAGACAGACAGACAGACAGACAGACAGACAGACGGGTAAAAGCAGCCTAGGCTAACTCTATTCACTGCCAAATTCAACAGTTTAAATTTGTACAGCATTATTGCCCTCTGTGTGTGTGTGTTCTATTTCAGCTAAATTGATTACTTGATAAATTGATAAATTGATAAATTGTTAAATAGATTCAGCTAAGTTGTGCTTCATTTGTTATTCTCTTATTTAATGTTCTTCAGCGTCACACTATAATGTGATTACTGGCGGTCAACGACCCATGGGTGTTTAAGAGTCGATTGATTAATTGATTGATTGATGAAGATTAAGCCACCCAAGAAGTGGCACGGGCATGAATAACCCGTATTTTAAGGAGTCGTCAGCTGAGAGGCAGTTAGCGTCCCTGCATCAACCACCACCACCACCACTATCCTCCAGCAACCACCACCACCACCACTATCCTCCAGCAACCACAACCACACGAGTCATAATAATGAACTACCAGCAGCGTTCATATTCCTGATCGACTTTTTAATTATGATCAGTCATTTACAAATTGACCCCAAAGCAAAAACACTAAAAATGCTATAGAGTGGCATTGCAATATTGCACAAGAATTACGGTGAAAATACCTTTGTTTTCCTCCCGCTAAACAGTAGGCGGGGGATGTGTTTGTTTGTCTCTAGTCGTATATCGTTCGGGCGCTACCGTTGATCGCCTTTTAATTATGATTACAGCAAACGGCACCAACCGGTCCTGTTTGCTCCCGAACACACAGGCCCATTCTACTGTTGGATTGTTATTTGCGTGAGCGACAATTATAGGGTGATGGGTATAGGCCCACAGGGCGAGTGGGGGTAAGGGGGGGGAGGTGGTGGTTGTTGTTGTTGATATTGCAGTTGCTAATATTGGTGTCACTTGCGAGGATGCTGTTTCGCCAGCTGCCGTGGTTCTACCGCTGTTGCATATTGTTGCAAACTGTTGTTAATAATGCCGTTAAGCTTTAATTGCTGCTGCTGAGATTGCTGCTGCTGCTGTTGTTATTGTTGCAACAGCAGAAATATTGCTTCGTTCGGGCAACATCTCGAATGTTTGCTGGGGAGGGTGTTGAACAGCCGTGGACCCCCTGATGTTAAGACAGTGTTAAGACAGATTGTGTCTATGGCACCTCTACTCCTCACTGGATCTATTCTGCATTTCCTTCCGTATCTTTCGCTCCAGTATGTTGTTCATCGTTCCCCGAGAAGCCTATGTTCACTGGGCATCAAAACAACCAATTATTTTGAATAGATTATTTCATAGATTATAAATAGACCTATCACAGGCCTGTCATAATCCTTGGAGGACTTATTCTGTGTAAATGAACTTTATATACTTTAGCTGTTAATAAGTTGCATTCGTTGGCTTCTTCATTTCGCAGATTATAAACAACTTCATCTTAATATTAGTAACTGCAAAAGGCAGTTTATTACCGTTTTTGTGTAACTTATCAAGTCAAACCTTAAGCTTCTAAGCTCACATATGTGCGGTTAGGTCCAAATTCTTCCTCCACTGTCCAAGTGGTTGGGCACCATTCCTTCCCCTCCCCCCCCCCTTCCCATCCCAAATCCTTATCCTGACCCCTTCCTAGTGCTATAAAGTCGTAATGGCTTGTCGCTTTCCCCCTGATAGTTCCCTTCCCTTCCTCCAAATTCTGAATACACTTATACATAATACCATATATACCTTATACACCTACTTGATATATATCACTTACCTCACCCCCCCCCATGTACATTTTGCTACCTCCAAAACCCACTCCCACGCACCAATTAGTGTGACTACACATCTCTTCCCACTCTCCCACGCAGGAAGTACGCTCGGCTGTCCGTGGACGTGATATTACTGTGGGAGGGAGTGTGGGGGGGGGGGAGTCGAGGCCCCTGTACGTAGGGGGTGATTGTAGGCTTGTGTAGGGGTGAGTGTAGGCTTGTGTAGGGGTGAGTGTAGGCTTGTGTAGGGTGATCATGAGCGTGTGTCTGGGCACTCGTCTATTGTGCTTGCGGGGGTTGAGCTTTGGCTCTTTGGTCCCCGCCTCTGAACCGTCAGTTAACTGGTGAGAAGTCGACAAGCTGAGAACGTCAAATTTAATAACATGAACTTAAGGCAAAAGTGTCTTTTGTATATACGTATTTGTGTGTATTTGGGCGCTGTTAAGTGTGTGTGTGTGTGTGTGTGTGTGTGTGTGTGTGTGTGTGTGTGTGTGTGTGTGTGTGTGTGAACTCACCCCCCTCCCCCCTGCCCCATCCACCAGCATCCCCCTCCCCTTCATCTCCATCGCCACCCTCACTCTCATCCTCATCTCCGGGAGCAGCATCACTCAATGGAACTTTTACAAAGGTTTCGCTTTTGTATCCAGTTTCCGACCAGTTTCCGCTCCCGTATTCCCCGTATCCGGACGTCCCAAGCAAAGGTCCGAATTTCGCGACGACGAGACGGTGCGTGACGCAGATGGACAGGTCTGTGACGCAAGTGGTGGACAGGCGTTTGACGCAGGTCGCTGCGGTGTGCGATTCAAGATACCAGAGTTTGTGACGCAAAACATGGCTGCACTATCCAGGCTGCTGCAAGACATGACGCACTCTGATGGTGAATATAACGCAGCATGACGCAGTAACAACCGGATGGTGACGCAGTGCGTAACGACCGGATGGTGATGCACTCTTACGCCATTGTGTACAATAATTTTCTACATGATACACAGGGGTGACACAGGATACATAGGGTGACACAGGATACACAGGGTGACACGCTTTCTCATACTCCGATATTTAAATGCATCTCACAGACCTATTCTATAGCCCATTAGCGCCTGACAGCTGAGTGGACAGCGCTTCGGATTCGTAGTCCTGAGGTTCCGGGTTCGATCCCCGGTGGAGGCGGAGACAAATGGGCAAAATGCTTCTTTCACCCTGATGCCCCTGTTACCTAGCAGTAAATAGGTACCTGGGAGTTAGCTGTCACGGGCTGCTTCCTGGGGGTGGAGGCCTGGTCGAGGACCGGGCCGCGGGGACACTAAGCCCCGAAATCACCTCAAGATAACCACTAGTTCTGTCCGATATTCCACAGACCTCTCCTCCATCCCACTGCTGATAGGCAGGGCCCAAGAGCCGAGGCATATCCCCCGCAAATACTATTAGGTGAGTACAAGCGCACTCACTGTAGCGACACACTGTAATTACCTTCGGTAGTTAAGTGCTCAATTGCTCATTGCACTACAAGTACGAGAGCGTACAGCTAATCCTGTTTATGTAAGACAAACAGATGTAAAATGAATATATGTTAGTATTACCTTGGTGGCGGGGGGGAAGGGTCGCATCTTCGGTGGGGTTCTGGGAGTTCTTCTACTCCCCCAAACCCAGCTTGGGACCAGGTTCGACTCCAGGCTTCACTTCAGTGTTGCTTTAAAGGTTAATTACGACCGAGATAGAGAAACTAACTCCACTGACTTCACTCTTAGGAAACAAGTCTCCTTTTCAAAATTAAGTTGATTATCCGACACTTATAACTTAAAATTGTCAAAGAATCCGATTCTAAGTAACTCACTTAAACAAATCGATACTACACTACACACGGACGTGATGTATCCAATGAACAAATCCACAAGGGTTCAGTAGAACTTCGGTTTCAACTCTTTTAACCCTGTCGTAGCTCAGTCGATTAAGGCAGTGTCTGGGATGCTCTCGGACGCAGGTTCGAATCCTCGTCACGGCCCTTGTGGATTTGTTAAATCGATACTACTTTGGCTGGATTAAGCAAGTATACAGAAGCACATAAGATTATAAATTGGACATAAACTGACAATTATTAATTGTTTTACTTCCTCTTGGGTGACACGCGAGAGGGGGGAGGGGAGGAAACTAACAGGAGAAAGCGCCAAGCCACTACGACTACATAGCACTTGGAAGAGGTCACGATAAGGATTTGGGATGGGCCGTGGGAGAAACGAATGGTGCCCAACCACTTGTGGACGGTCGGGGATTGAACGCCGACTTGCATGAAGCCAGACCGTCGTTCTTCCGTCTAAAAACATTGCCATTGGTGCGGCGTTTTGAATGTAAATGTTTCTTGTGCTGCTCTGGGAACATGTGTTGTGACGGAGGGGGTATTGGCAGGTGTTGACGGGGGGGGGGGGTATTGGCAGGTGTTGACGGGGGGTATTGGCAGGTGTTAGCTACAAGCTTTGCTTGTAAATGTTTTCGTCTCTAGCAGATGTTTATGTCTTGGGAACTCTTGGGAATTATTTTGCGGAGACATATAATAGTTTGAGTAGGTATGTTTTGAATGTGGTGTTTTCTCCTAGTTGTATTCCCCTAGTTGTGCTGCCTGGGGTTGAGCTCTGGCTCTTTCGGCCCGCCTCTCAACTATCAATCAATAAACTGTTATTTTTTTCAAACACACACACACACACACACATACAGGAAGCAGCCCGTCGTAGCTGTCTAACTCCCAGGTACCTATTTACTGCTAGGTCAACAGAGGCATCAGTTGAAAGAAACGCTGCCCATTTGTTTCCGCCATCGCCATTAAACTTGAGAAAATTCCTATCTTGAATGACCTGCATGGTAAAATTGATGAATGCGTCTTTGGGGTCGACCGCTGGATGGAATGGACTTGGCGAGTCGAGAAGAAACCTGACTGTACCACACCGGGATCTCCTCCCCCCTCCACCCTCTCCTTCCCCCATCCTCTTCTCTCATCCCTACAACCGTATCTGAATTTAATCACTTATTCGGATAATAATGGAAAACCGAATTGGCCGGTCGAGAGAATAAAGAGGAAATTGCTGAATTTACCGGCTGGGAGGGAAGAGGGGAGGGGGGGGGAATTAGGTTAATTGTCCAATAGATATGGAAATGTGTTCGTTTATCTGAAAGCTGAAAAGAAAATGGAAAAATATCATGTTACTGGAATTAAAATACGAAATAAATTACAATAGAGATAAAACAGGGCCCGTTCGAATATTTTGACGATGCGTGTTCGGTTATATACTCACCAGGCGTCTCCAATAGTGTTCATTTATCGAAACAAGTGTTCGCAAATAGGGAAACTGTTCAAATTACGCAGGGGGGAATTCACCTAGTTACTTGTATATAGTCAGATACAACTATGCTATATATTTATCGATACTGTTATCATTGTAATTGTTGCATATTGTTATGTTGCAGTTATTATTGCAATTGTTGTTATTATTGCATCATTATTTGTACTGTTAAAGTACAGTATTTGGTACATGTTCCGGTATTTATATTATATGTGTAAAGCGTTTTTCATTCACAAACAGGGGGGGTTAGGCGGGAGCATGGAATGACGTTTGGGTCTTTATTTATGAGGACGGGCTGGTTCAGGCTAGGTTCGTTCATGCGGCGGCCGAACCCTTAGACGCATTCAACAATTTAAACATAGTACGTATTCATTGTTTTTCTCAAATACATGGTAATATTATATACTAGAACACGTCGGTGAATAGTTAGACTTAATTATCTCTTTGTTCTCACGAAAGCTCTTGGCTGCCGCTTTGAGCTCGAGAGACAGTATGGTACTTCTGTAGTTGTTTCGATTCTTTCCTCCTTCTGCAATAAGTTCAGCTTGTAAGGTGTCTTTGATGGTGACCTTCTTTTGTGCTTCGAGGTCAAATATGTCGTCCAACAGGATCTCCAACTCCACTTTCCGGGCCAAACCACTTGGTCTGGACATAACGTGACAGTTTATACCCAGTTTTAGGAGAGTGACTTGGTCCTCAGGGAGGTTGATACCTGCAAGGTTCAGGAAGCCGTCTCTTGGTCGTGGAATTGCCATGGGTCCTCCATATACTGTTGTTAGCTTCTTGATAATCCTTGTTTCCGTGCAGAGGTGACGTCGGTCTGTGAGGATGTCAAGGTGTTGTTCGATGCGGGTGGTGAGACTTTCGTCGATGTTGCTGTTTCTCCATTCGTTTGTGGCCTGAAGTAGTTGCGTTTTATTGTCTATTGATATCATTTTCTGCCTTGTATATCTGATTACGAATCAGATCTTGGCGATATTTTATCGTGAAAGCTTGATTCCTTGCTGCTGGGGTCGTGCGTTTTAATATTAGTATATTTTGGTAGCAGTCTTTCCTGTAGACATATGTTATTAAATATGACCGAAAAAGTAAGATTAATATTAATTCTAACACGAATTTCTCAATTTTCCTTATGTTTGTTTTTACTGATGACGGTAAATTAAAAAATCAATTCTCCAAAATTCATTCTTTATTTCTTAGTCTGACGCGACACCTTGAGCGCGTCTCGTAAAACTTATTACATTTTCAAAGACTTTAGTTACACACACACAGAACAACTATAAACTGAACAGAGTTTAAATACCTGCATTTGGGTGAGGTGACATGTTACAATGGTTTGGGGTGAGGTGAGAACAACACAGAACACGAAACAATGGGTATAAGGGAAGAATAGATCTGTAACTGCAGAGGCCTATTGGCCCGTATTTCTTGATGTTCTATATGGAGCGGAGTCTTGAAGTGGGTAGAATATAGAAGTGCGTAATGGCTGTTGATTGCTGGTGTTGACTTCTTGATGTGTAGTGCCTCGCAGTTCTTGATGTGTAGTGCCGCCTGTTGTCGCTGTATCTATCAATGATTTCTGTGTGTTTGTTAAGATTTCTCTGGTGATGGTTTGGTTGTGGGAAGAGATTATATGTTTCCTGATAGAGCCCTGTTGCTTATGCATCGTTATCGCCTGGAAAGAGATGTTGTTGTCTTGCCTATATATTGAGTTCTTTGGGGCTTACAGTCCCCAAGTGGGCATTTGAAGGCATAGACGACATTGGTCCTCTTTCAAAGCGTTCTGCTTTGTGTCTGGAGAGTTTCTCATGAGTAGGTTGGCAGTTTTTCTTGGTTTATAGTAAATCGTCAATTGTATCTTCTGATTTTTGTCTGTAGGGATAACGTTTCTATTACAATATCTTTCAGGACCCTTCCTCCGTTTTATGAGCTGTGGAGAAGAAGTTCCTGTAAAATAGTCTAATAGGGGGTATAGGTGTTGTGTTAGTTGTATCTTCAGAGGTTGCATGGCGTTTCACTTTCCTTCTTGTAATGTCTTCAATGAAACCATTGGAGAAAGCCGTTGTGGGGGGGACTAGGACCTGCCTTCTGAAGATACAACTGCAACCTCCTGAAGATACAACTAACACAACACCTATACCCCCTATTAGATACCCCCTATTCATGTTGTACTACTATGTACTGCTCTCTTGTTACAACAAGACACCTGGTGTGGGTTCTTCAGCTATATCTAGCTCTAGTTAGGCCCTAATTTAGATTATGCAGTTCAGTTTTGGGTCGCCGCACTATAGAATGGATATAAATTCACTTGAACGTGTCCAGCGTAGGATGACTAAGTTAATTCCCAAATTAGAAATCTTTCATATGAAGAAAGATTAACAAAGCTTAGTTGCATTCACTGGAAAGGCGAGAGTTAGGGTGACATGATAGAGGTTTACAAGTGGATGAATGTACATAACAAAGGGGATATTAATAGGGTATTAAAAGTATCAACACAAGAAGAACACGAAACAATGGGTATAAATTGCCAAGTTTAGATTTAGGAGACTTGGGTAAATACTGTTCAGTAACAGGGTTGTTGATTTGTGGAACCAATTACAGCGTAACGTGGTGGAAGTGGGGGTCCCTCGATTGTTTCAAGTGTGGGTTGGACATGTATACGAGTGGGATTGGGTGGTTATAAATAGGAGCTGCCTCGTATGGGCCAATAGGCCTTCTGTAGTTACCTTGTTGTTATGTTATGTCTCTCTTTTACACTTCTTAGTGGAACCATCATGTATATTTCTAATGTACTATTTATTGCTTATAAATTGTAATCCGCTCTCTAGTTATTATCCAGTCCTAACTTTGCGCTTAGACTGTTTCAGTTTGACTCTACATAGTATCCGCACATTTTTCCCCGTAGCTTATTGTCGTTATTTATTATGTACTAAATTATTGTAAATTTATATCAACACAGTCGCAGTTCAGTATTTTTTATTTTGAGTTGAACTATTATACGGCATGGCTTCCCAGCTCCTGAGTTTTGCATTATTTTGGTAATAAACTGTGTGCGAGTCCATAATATTGGATTATTACGTATTTTCATGTATTAAATTGTCTATTTTAAAAAATCCTAATCTGTGGCCCATTGTCGTCATCTTTGTTATGTTACGTAGGAGGATATATATCACATTGGTTAAGGAGGATATATATCACGTAGGAGGATATATATCACATTGAGTGCACTTAACATTGGTTAAGTTGCACTCTTGGAATATCAAATAAGTAACAGTATTTGTTTCTAGTGTAGTGCCCATGGGTTCTCTTACAGCCTTCTTGGAAGTGTTTATGGTCATGATTGGTATTACA
>WNGS01166011.1:3328241-3333241 GCA_020271785.1 Procambarus virginalis | reverse complement strand
ATGTTTCCTGGGGATATGTAACAAAAAGGAGGTCTGGTCGAGGACCGGCCCGCGGGGACGCTAAGCTCCGAAATCATCTCAAGATAACCTTCCTCAAAATAAGCAAACATTTACGAAACCTGTGAATCTTTCCACAATCATGACGGCTTTGTTTATATTTATTAAACCGATTATGATCCCCCGAAGCACCACCGGGTGTTTAAAACAACACTGGGTTGTGAATTTTCAGTTCATACATGGCTTAATAAATGCAAAGCTTCCATGATGAAAGAAAGATGTAGAGGTTTCGTAAGAGCTTGACGATTCCTGGCCTTGACTTCCGTCCTCCACTGGTGGAAAAACACCCACAGTTCGAGTTGTTTTTCCCTGCAAATCGCGTGCATATTTAACAGTAATAATTCGTATAATCAACAGCCTGGTGGACCAAGCTCTCACAAGTCAGGCCTGGCCTCGGGCCGGGCTTGGGGAGTAGAAGAACTCCCAGAACCCCATCAACCAGGCACCAAGCAAGTATATCTCACTGTTGGGGGACAGGAAGCCTGTTCTTCGTTTTACTGAGGTCATGTTTGACCATCGACTGACCCCCTCCTCCCTGCCCAGGATGCAGCTCACAACAGCTGCCTAACTCCTGAGTACCTATATTACTGCATTGGGTGAACAGAAGCATGAAGTGAAAGCCAAGGTACCCAACCGTTTCTGCCCTGCTGGAGGATCAAACCCGGGTCCCCTCGGTCGTGAGCCAAGGACGCAAACCACTTTTATAAATTGTATTAACGTATTTAATAAACATTTATCACCTTTAAACATATTTTATGCACCGAGGAAAATTGTAACCGAGTTTTTTTTTAATCTTAAAAAATCTTAAATAAAATTACACAAAATCCCTTAATAAATTAGGTCGCGATCATACTGATTTCCCAAGAGGATGGGAAGGGAAGGGGGAAGGAGAATGGGGAGTGGGATAGAGGGGGAGGGGGTTGGGGGAGGGGGAGAGGGGTGAGGGGGAGAGAGGGACAATCTGTGGCCAACGACTGTGAAATCAGATGGATATTTTTGCCTGCCTCCTGCCCATCACTCACGCCTATACTCCTCCTTTATCTTTGCTACTTCCTACTGCTCCTGTTACTTGCTACTTCTACTGCTCCTGTTATCTTTGCTACTTCTTACTGCTCCTGTTATCTTTGCTACTTCTTACTGCTCCTGTTATCTTTGCTACTCTACTGCTCCTGTTATCTTTGCTACTTCTTACTGCTCCTGTTATCTTTGCTACTTCCTGCTCCTGTTATCTTTGCTACTTCTTACTGCTCCTGTTATCTTTGCTACTTCCTAAAGCTCCTGTTATTTTGCTACTTCCTAAAGCTCCTGTTATCTTTGCTACTTCCTACTGCTCCTGTTATCTTTGCTACTTCCTAAAGCGCCTGTTATCTTTGCTACTTCCTACTGCTCCTGTTATCTTTGCTACTTCCTCTGCCCTTATTTGGCTACTTCTTACTGCTCCTGTTATCTTTGCTACTTCTACTGCTCCTGTTATCTTTGCTACTTCCTACTGCTCCTGTTATCTTTGCTACTTCCTACTGCTCCTGTTATCTTTGCTACTTCTTACTGCTCCTGTTATCTTTGCTACTTCATGATGCTGTTACTCTTGCTCCGGATATTTCTGTGTATGGGTTCAGGTTTGTGTGTGTGTACTCACCCAATTGTGGTTGCTGGGGGTTGAGCTTCGATTCTTTGGTCCCGCCTCTCATTCGTCAATCAACTGGCGTACAGGTTTTTGAGCCTACTGAACTCTATCGTGAGCGTGTTCATCACGTTGTGTTCACCCGATAGGGGGGTGCGTTCTCCGTGGAGCATTGTTCTCCATTGGAAACTGTGTATGGAGTCTGCCTCCACTACACCAATTCCTAATGCATTCCATTTCTTAACTACTGACAATGTAAAATTCTTTCTAACGTCTCTGTGTCTCATTTGCACATTATGTTTCCACCTGTGTCTCCTTGTTCGTGTACCACTCATGCTAAATAGTTTGTCTGTATCTACCCCTGTCAATGCCCATGAGAATTGTGTAAGTGGTGATCATGTCTCCCTCTAATTCTTCTGTCTTTTAGTGACGTGAGGTTTAATTCCAGTCGTCTTTCCTTGTAGCTCATACCCCTCAGTTTAGGTACTAGTCTAGTGGCATACCTCTGAACTTTGTCTAATTTCTTCTTGTAATTGACTAGATACGGGCTCCATGCTGGAGCTGCATACTCCAGGAATGGTCTGACATATATCAACCCATACTCTTGCTTAGATACTACTTTTTTTTAAGAATGTGCACCATAGTACAAACATGGACGTACTAAGCAATTAGTTATAAAAACTAATTAAACTATTCCTAGACCTAGCCTAGCACACACATGTACTATCCTAGGCCTCAGATAGCGTGCATTAGGCCTAGGGAGGTTAGGTTAGGTTAGTTTGTCTTTGCAACATAAGTCGAAAATAGTTTTCTGGTTTGTCCAAATTCAATAGTATCGATTTCTACTTTCTAATTGCGTTGTACGTCGGTGTATATACAATGGTCCTCATCGTTACTATAAGTACTACCAACACAGGAGGATATACTGTTATATGTGGTATACAAGGTGTGAGTATGAGGAAAGTGGAATGAGTATGAGGAGGGAAAAGAATGAATATGAGGGGAAGAAAGTTGAATATGAAGGGTCGTGCAGGTACCCGAGGAACCAGCGAGAATTGCAATATGGGTGGGTGGCAATATGGGTGGGTTGCAATATGGGTGGGTGGCAATATGGGTGGATGGCAATATGGGTGGGTGGCAATATGGGTGGGTGGCAATATGGGTGGGTTGCAATATGGTGGGTGGCAATATGGGTGGGTGGCAATATGGGTGGGTGGCAATATGGGTGGGTTGCAATATGGGTGGGTGGCAATATGGGTGGATGGCAATATGGGTGGGTGGCAATATGGGTGGGTGGCAATATGGGTGGGTTGCAATATGGGTGGGTGGCAATATGGGTGGGTGGCAATATGGGTGGGTGGCAATATGGGTGGGTTGCAATATGGGTGGGTGGCAATATGGGTGGGTGGCAATATGGGTGGGTGGCAATATGGGTGGGTGGCAATATGGGTGGGTGGCAATATGGGTGGGCTTATCGGCCGTTGTAACGATATGAATGGCTAATTGCCAAGCGTTGCAGCGAGCAACAATATTGCATAACTACCGGACGTTTGCAACGATTTACCGATATGATTGGCTAACCGCCAGCCGCTGAAGTGAGCCCCTTCTCAAATCCCTTACTCGAAGTCACTGATCCCACTTCGAAGTCCCACACTTCGAAGTCAGATTCAGATATTTGTCAGGAACAAGAAGGTTACCTTGAGGTGCTTCCGGGGCTCAGCGTCCCCGCGGCCCGGTCGTCGACCAGGCCTAAGAACTTGACATAAAAAAAATATATATTTACATTTAAGTTCTTGAATACTTTAAACTCATTATAGATGTTGACCAGGGTAACTTCGAAACTGTGTTTCATTCACTTGTAAGTTCTTAAGCTGTTCAAGCTTTTCCTGCCCTCCTTCGCCGAGAACTAACTTCAGCATTAACTACAAACTCTAATCACACTGTTATGTCAGCTGATGGTGTTAATGGTGCTGGAATTGCCGGAGTTTATGTCATCAATGGTATTATTAAATATTAGTTTAACTCTTATTCATAACTGTTTCCATTTCTATTAACGCAACACAATTTAACTGTTAATGCTGTTTTTTTTTTGGTTACTACTTCTGTAGGTGATGCAAGAACAAGTTCAAGAACAAGTTCTTCAGTGATGACCGCTAATATTATTTTCTGAATCTAAACGAACAAATCCACAAGGGCCGTGACGAGGATTCGAACCTGCGTCCGAGAGCATCCCAGACGCTGCCTTAATTTTAATCTGTTCTGAAACTACTCTCGCGACTTGAGACCAGCCCATGTAATCGGAGACAGGAAGCTTGTGCACGCACACGCACGCACGCACGCACAAGGGGGCCTGGTAGCCTGGTGGATAGCGCGCAGGGCTCATAATTCTGTGGCGCGGGTTCGATTCCCGCACCAGGCAGAAACAAATGGGCAAAGTTTCTTTCACCCTGAATGCCCCTGTTACCTAGCAGCAAATAGGTACCTGGGAGCTAGTCAGCTGTCACGGGCTGCTTCCTGGGGTGTGTGTGTGTGTGTGAGTATATGGTGTGGGAGAAAAAAAATTAGTTAGTAAACAGTTGATTGACAGTTGAGAGGCGGGTCGAAAGAGCAAAGCTCAACCCCCGCAAACACAACTAGGTGAATACAACTAGGTGAATACACTCTTTAAGGCTTGCATCGACGTCCTCCCTCCCCCCCCCCCCCCCCCCCCAACCCAAAGTGGAACTACTGACCCCTCCCCCAGGATGTAACCTCCCAACAGCCTCCTAACTCCCATACACCCTATTTACTGCTAGGTGAACAGAGGCATTGGGTGAATGGCAGCGCGTCCTAACACTTCGGTCCCGCTCAAGAATCGATCCCGGAATTTGAGTGAAGAACGAAACCAACTAGCCAACTCGATCTCCACCAAGATCTCTAAGACATGATTTGGCTCCAGTAATCAAAGGCTTCGAACCCACACCTCAAATCCAGAGACTGAATCTTGAACCTTAAACCAGAAACATTCTGAATTTTCCCTCATAACAAGTGGTCTCTTTAATTCTGAAGCACACGACAAAATATTGAAACTTTTGCAGTTGAAAGCAACAGAAAATGTTGCATTGAGCGAGGAAGGGAATTATCAGGAGAAAGCACCAAGCCATTACGTCTATATAGCACTTGGAAGAGACCAGGATAAGGATTTGGGATGGGACGGGGGAAGGAATAGTGCCCAACCACTTGGACGGTCGGGGATTGAACGCCGACCTGCATGTAGCAAGACCGACGCTCTACCGTCCACCCCAAGTGGAGATGGGGAGAAACAGAAGAAGGAATGGGAGGC
>WNGS01166011.1:3294888-3305951 GCA_020271785.1 Procambarus virginalis | reverse complement strand
GATGCCTACGTGACTTAGTGCATGTTCTTTCAAGGATCCAGAAGCTTCTAGAAGGATTTGTTAATTAAAAATTTATTGGAACACTGACGTCGTATCCGGTAGAGATAAAATCGAATCCTTATTAAGAATCAGTGGTATTATCCAGTACTACTTATAATCTTTAAATCCTATATCATATTTATTATAATCACATCTTATCTCAATCATAAGTCTAGACTGTAAAAATAATCAATCAATATTCATTGTAAGCAACCTCTCAAGGGAGAGTGGGAGGGGCATCTTGGGAACAAGAAGCGCCCACCACAGCCGGGGGCAGAACGCGTATGTTTACACAACAGTGTACACGTGACGGTCCCTTAGCGAACATTTTCAGCTCAAGGACACCTTATCTAATATCTTTATCACCAGTGAACACTCTCTAGAACTGGGGGAGTACCTGGACAATATATCAACAAGGAAAATCCTAGAACATTTATATCTATAAGTGTAGAGTGGAGCATATAGTGAAGCGGTCTCCACCTTCATCCCTAATCTCATCCCTAATCTTCATTGTTATCTTCTGCAACGCAGTCCAATCCCGTAGCAACGCTACTAGATCAACAGCAACGCTGTAATCTAAAATATCGTGCCTAAACTCGTCAAGAGAGTTCTTCAGTCTGGCACACTTGTCAGACAGGCACCCGGCTTCAGCTAAGTTTATTGAATGTTATTACTGTAGCGTATTAGTTGGCCAATTAAAGCTAGTATAACATTAATATTCTATAAGACTGATAGTCGGTAAAAAGGCGAGGCAACGCCTCATATTTCTGTGAGTTTATTATTAATATTGTGGTACAGCAGAATCTTATCCAAGCTCTGAACCTCATGAGTGTCCAGTGTCAGAGAAGATTGTCACAATAAGTAAACTAATACACATGAGTGTCCAGAGTGTAGGAAGAGATTCAACAAGCTGACTGTATTTAATCATATACATTGATCATATACATTGCATATACTTGTATATATAAATTAAGTTAACAATTGCTTGCTTAGTTAATTTTTAAGTAATCATAAAGTTCATTTAATTGAATAATTTTAGTACTCAGTAACAGTACTCAGACCATACATTAAGGTCATTTATCATACTTTGCAATTTACAATTTAAGTTGTTTATAGTATAAATGTATTGGCTGTTAATTGCTAAGGTGCTAGGCTAGACTGTGTATGTTTAAATCTCTGATTTAAACAGAGCCAGTGTTCAGTTATATAACTGAATTTATAAAATCTTATCCTTGTATAAAATACAAGCTGATGTGAGATACCTGTTGGCAGGTGGACGTGGAACTACAATCAACCTATCAACTAATTCACTCACCCCACCTGCCCCTTACAGCCCATTATCTGTCATTAGGAAAAGAGGAGCTAGGATTTACGACCCTAGCTAGAGATTTTAGTGGAATTTAATTGCATACAGTAATTTTTAATTTAGTTCAGTACAAGTCCCTGGTAGTCTCCTCTTATATCAATCACAGCAGGTTTTTCCCACACAAGAAGTTCCCCTCAAGCGGGAGGTCAAGAAGTTCCCCTCAAGCGGGAGGTCAAGAAGTTCCCCTCAAGCGGGAGGTCAAGAAGTTCCCCTCAAGCGGGAGGTCAAGAAGTTCCCCTCAAGCGGGAGGTCAAGAAGTTCCCCTCAAGCGGGAGGTCAAGAAGTTCCCCTCAAGCGGGAGGTCAAGAAGTTCCCCTCAAGCGGGAGGTCAAGAAGTTCCCCTCAAGCGGGAGGTCAAGAAGTTCCCCTCAAGCGGGAGGTCAAGAAGTTCCCCTCAAGCGGGAGGTCAAGAAGTTCCCCTTAAGCGGGAGGTCAAGAAGTTCCCCTCAAGCGGGAGGGCCAAAATGGAAAGACCCCTTGAGAATAAGGCCTCTACACAGCCTTCCTTATAATATACATATAAAGTTTAATGAACAGAAGGTGTATGTGAAGCAGGACAAAACGTATTGAAGGAAGTGATAGGACAAACATCACTGACAGAATCTGAGTGTGGGAAAACAGAGACCTGATCTGATGTGTTAAATCACTTGAAGCCAAGTCAACAGTGCTGGGGAGGGAGAAAAGATCTTCATTCGTCCGTAAATCCTTGCAGACAAACAAGCCACGCACGCACACACACCCACACAGTGTGTGGAAAGGCTGCGTGAACTGCACTTCACGTCGCTGGAAGACAGAAGAGCTCGGGGAGACATGATCACCACATATAAAATTCTCAGGGGAATTGACAGGGTAGACAAGGATGGATTATTCAACACGGGTGGTACACGCACAAGGGGACACAGGTGGAAGCTGAGTACCCAAATGAGCCTGCTTGATACCTGCTTGATGGGGTTCTGGGAGCCACAGAGACATTAGAAAGAACATTTTCAGTGTCAGTAGTTAGTAAATGGAATGCACTAAGAAGTGATGTGGTGGAGATTGACTCCATGCACAGTTTCAAATGTAAATATGATAGGACCAGATTCCTGAGCCTACTGGCTCTGCCTCTCAACTGTCAATCAACCGGTGTACAAAGAGCCGAAGCTCAACCTCCACAAGCCCAATTAGGTTAATAAACGTCCAGAGATTTGCGACGAGGCTCATCCCAGAATTACGAGGAATGGGATATGAAGACAGACTGAAAGAACTGAACCTGACGACGCTAGGAAAAAAAAGAAGGGAAGACATGATAGAGACGTATAAAATACTTAGGGGGAACTGACCGTAGAGGAAATATTCACAATGAATACCAATTAAACAATGGGGCCATTAATGGAAGTTTGAGACTCAGATGGGACATAGAGATAACTCATCTGAAGTTTAGAAAGTTTTCATTTAGAATTAGAGTAGTGAGAAAATGGCATGATGTTAAGGTGCAGGTTTCAGAAACCAACTACATTTATAATGTTAAAAGTAGATATGATAAGGAAATATACCGGAGTTATATCGCTTTGAGCAACCGGAGGGCAGTAAGGCGGGATCCAAGAGCTAACGCTAGATCGACCCTGCAGGCACAAGTAAGTGAGGTACAAGTAGTTGAGTACGTTGAGTACACACACACACACACACACACACACACACACACACACACACACACACACACACACACCTCTATATACACAATATTCTCATATCGCTCCAACTTCACCACCAGTTGAATAGCGGCCTCCATAATATTGGTTACATTCCTTCCTTTCCCGCCTATCCCCCTTGTTTTCTATCCTATCCTCCTTGTTTTCTATCCTATCCCCCTTGTTTTCTATCCTATCCTCCCTTGTTTTTCTACCCTCACTTTAATTATCTATTCTTTCAAGTCCAAGGTCTTAATTAATGTCTCAATTTTTTTCCCTCCCCAGGTTTTCTCTCGTTTTTTTTTTACTAACACTTTCATCTCCCTCTCTCTCTCCCCGTCCTCACACAAATGGGGACCACGGTTCGAGTCTTCTAGAACCCAGGTAAATGGAATGGAATCTCTAACAAAGTCATTTATTTCCCTGTTTTCCTCTCTTATAAATATTGTCCACACACACACACACACACACACACACACACACACACACACACACACACACACACACACACACACACACACACACACATATACATACACATACACATACACACACACACATATATATATGTTTTTTTCTGAATTGAAACCTATTCAGGGAAGTCCTCAGTTTACTGCTGGTATCAGTAACTCTCAAAAATAATATTTCGTGAAGGAAATAAAACAATAACAGATCTAAACTAACTTGTCTGTGTTCACTGGCGCCTTTACCTCGCCTCACCGTCGGCTCTCCATATAGAATGTCAAGGACCAACGCCAATTAAAAGGTGAATCAACGTCATTCTTAGATACAGTGGCCACTGGGGCAACAGCCTGGTTGCGAGCCGTTAGAGGCCATTTGTTTACAAGTTTGGACGATGAAGCCAAAGGCACATGGCCATTTATGGCCCATGTATTGATTACTAAGTTTTTTTGTACGTTTTCCATTTTTTACTGTTCATTTTCTCCTTGTTCCCATTCGGTGTTATCTCTTATCTTCCATCCAACCACTTAGGCTGGATGGTATAGAGCGACGGTCTCGCTTCATGCAGGTTGGCGTTCAATCCCTCGACCGTCCACAAGTGGTCGGGCACCATTCCCTTCTCCCCGTCCCATCCCAAAATCCTTAACCTGACCCCTTCCAAGTGCTATATAGTCGTAATGGCTTTGCGCTTTCCCCCTGATAATTCCCTCCCTCCCTTCCCTTCACCTTAGTTATTATCCGCGTTATTAAGACTTCGGTGTCTTAATCTTTATCAATCAATCAATCAATGATTTCGGATTCTGCCGTATGTCATTGCTGACTGTGCTCGTCCACAGGGTAATTGATGCACATAGGAAGACCTGGCGTATACCTGGAGTATACCTGGAGTATACCTGGAGGGGGTTCTGGCAGCTGTTCTCCAAGCTGGGGTTGGAGAACAGCTTGGCGCTGTTCTCCAGCTTGAAGAGGACTGTTACGAAGCTTAGAGCGACCCGCAGGCCCACATATCCATCAGGACCTATACATGCCTATACATATACATACCTATACATATACATACATATACATATATATACCTATGCATATACATACCTATACATATACCGCCCCTTGTTCTATCTTGCACATTGAAAGTCGATGCAATCAGGAGTCGAAGTGCATTGCAGAACGCACTTCGACCCTATTGCAAGACTCTATTTCAATAAATAACAATTTAAACAGCTGGGCACGGCGAGCACTTACGAGTTTAAATGTACCGCCAAATTCAACGGATCAAAAGCTCAGAAACTAAAAGAATCGTATTTGTAAAAGTTTTGTAACCTGGAAAGTTAAGATGCTCTGCAAGCTCTGCAAGTTTGCAAGTTCAACAAGTTCAACTGCTAACATGTGTCCAGTAATCTTGGCAGTTGAATTAAACCAAAAGGAACTCCCGCTTGAGTGTTTATTTTTTTGGATAAAGATTGCGTTAAGACGTGAACCTTACGTCTTAAGACGTAAGAGCCTTGAGACACTGACCTGTTGTGGCTAGTTCTTCTAGATATTCTATAAAAAAACATAACTATCCCTTAACGCCTCTTTTAAGACCCCACTTAAGGGTCACCTAAATGTCACCGTTAAGGTGTGACGACATTTAAGAGGTCTTATTTAAAGTGACATTTAGGTTTCACTTAAGGTGCTATATACCAATTTTAAGACCAAGGTCTTAGCAGGATTTGTCTTCCTTTTAACATGATAACAAGCTGAAGAGCAGCTTAATAACAGCTTAAGCTTTCATTAAGTGCAATTACGTACAATCACACGTATACAACTCGTCCATTCGTCATACGTCACATTTCGACGTATGAATCACTTGTTTCGCCTTGTGTACGAAAAATCGTAGCGTCTTGAAAAATTAAAGTGATGTCCCGTTTTCTAATTCTTGGGTCCTCGGTTAAGGTCAGGTTAAGGTCAATAAGGTGGAGAAAACGGGTTGAACACGCACACGAAAAATAACAAATAATAAATACAGATGTTCACAGAAATGCGTCGACATATTTTGTTTCTGGCATCTGGCATATATACGGTTTCTGGCATCATCTTCTATGCCTGTTCACCTAGCAGTAAATAGGTACCTGGGAGTTAGACAGCTGCTACGGGGGATGTTTCCTGGGGATATGTAACAAAAAGGAGGTCTGGTCGAGGACCGGCCCGCGGGGACGCTAAGCTCCGAAATCATCTCAAGATAACCTTCCTCAAAATAAGCAAACATTTACGAAACCTGTGAATCTTTCCACAATCATGACGGCTTTGTTTATATTTATTAAACCGATTATGATCCCCCGAAGCACCACCGGGTTGTTTAAAACAACACTGGGTTGTGAATTTTCAGTTCATACATGGCTTAATAAATGCAAAGCTTCCATGATGAAAGAAAGATGTAGAGGTTTCGTAAGAGCTTGACGATTCCTGGCCTTGACTTCCGTCCTCCACTGGTGGAAAAACACCCACAGTTCGAGTTGTTTTTCCCTGCAAATCGCGTGCATATTTAACAGTAATAATTCGTATAAGCAACAGCCTGGTGGACCAAGCTCTCACAAGTCAGGCCTGGCCTCGGGCCGGGCTTGGGGAGTAGAAGAACTCCCAGAACCCCATCAACCAGGCACCAAGCAAGTATATCTCACTGTTGGGGGACAGGAAGCCTGTTCTTCGTTTTATTGAGGTCATGTTTGACCATCGACTGACCCCCTCCTCCCTGCCCAGGATGCAGCTCACAACAGCTGCCTAACTCCTGGGTACCTATATTACTGCATTGGGTGAACAGAAGCATGAAGTGAAAGCCAAGGTACCCAACCGTTTCTGCCCTGCTGGAGGATCAAACCCGGGTCCTCTCGGTCGTGAGCCAAGGACGCAAACCACTTTTATAAATTGTATTAACGTATTTAATAAACATTTATCACCTTTAAACATATTTTATGCACCGAGGAAATTGTAACCGAGTTTTTTTTAATCTTAAAAAATCTTAAAATAAAATTACACAAAATCCCTTAATAAATTAGGTCGGCGATCATACTGATTTCCCAAGAGGATGGAAGGGAAGGGGGAATGGGGAGTGGATAGAGGGGGGGGGGGTTGGGGGAGGGGGAGAGGGGGGAGGGGGAGAGGGGGGAGGGGGTTGGGGGAGGGGGGGAGGGAGAGAGGGACAATCTGTGGCCAACGACTGTGAAATCAGATGGATATTTTTGCCTGCCTCCTGCCCATCACTCACGCCTATACTCCTCCTGTTATCTTTGCTACTTCCTACTGCTCCTGTTACCTTTGCTACTTCTTACTGCTCCTGTTATCTTTGCTACTTCTTACTGCTCCTGTTATCTTTGCTACTTCTTACTGCTCCTGTTATCTTTGCTACTTCCTACTGCTCCTGTTATCTTTGCTACTTCTTACTGCTCCTGTTATCTTTGCTACTTCTTACTGCTCCTGTTATCTTTGCTACTTCTTACTGCTCCTGTTATCTTTGCTACTTCCTAAAGCTCCTGTTATCTTTGCTACTTCCTACTGCTCCTGTTATCTTTGCTACTTCCTAAAGCTCCTGTTATCTTTGCTACTTCCTACTGCTTCTGTTATCTTTGCTACTTCTTACTGCTCCTGTTATCTTTGCTACTTCTTACTGCTCCTGTTATCTTTGCTACTTCCTACTGCTCCTGTTATCTTTGCTACTTCCTACTGCTCCTGTTATCTTTGCTACTTCTTACTGCTCCTGTTATCTTTGCTACTTCATGATGCTGTTACTCTTGCTCCGGATATTTCTGTGTTATGGGTTCAGGTTTGTGTGTGTGTACTCACCCAATTGTGGTTGCTGGGGGTTGAGCTTCGATTCTTTGGTCCCGCCTCTCATTCGTCAATCAACTGGCGTACAGGTTTTTGAGCCTACTGAACTCTATCGTGAGCGTGTTCATCACGTTGTGTTCACCCGATAGGGGGGTGCGTTCTCCGTGGAGCATTGTTCTCCATTGGAAACTGTGTATGGAGTCTGCCTCCACTACACCACTTCCTAATGCATTCCATTTCTTAACTACTGACAATGTAAAAATTCTTTCTAGCGTCTCTGTGTCTCATTTGCATACTATGTTTCCTTCTATGTCTCCTTGTTCGTGTACCACTCATGCTAAATACTTTGTCTTTATCTACCCCTGTCAATGCCCATGAGAATTGTGTAAGTGGTGATCATGTCTCCCTCTAATTCTTCTGTCTTTTAGTGACGTGAGGTTTAATTCCAGTCGTCTTTCCTTGTAGCTCATACCCCTCAGTTTAGGTACTAGTCTGGTGGCATACCTCTGAACTTTGTCTAATTTCTTCTTGTAATTGACTAGATACGGGCTCCATGCTGGAGCTGCATACTCCAGGAATGGTCTGACATATATCAACCCATACTCTTGCTTAGATACTACTTTTTTTTAAGAATGTGCACCATAGTACAAACATGGACGTACTAAGCAATTAGTTATAAAAACTAATTAAACTATTCCTAGACTTAGTCTAGCACACACATGTACTATCTTAGGCCTCAGATAGCGTGCATTAGGCCTAGGGAGGTTAGGTTAGGTTAGTTTGTCTTTGCAACATAAGTCGAAAATAGTTTTCTGGTTTGTCCAAATTCAATAGTACCCATTTCTACTTTCTAATTGCGTTGTACGTCGGTGTATATACTATGGTCCTCATCGTTACTATAAGTACTACCAACACAGGATAATATACTGTTATATGTGGTATACAAGGTGTGAGTATGAGGGAAGTGGAATGAGTATGAGGGGAAGAAAGTTGAATATGAAGGGTCGTGCAGGTACCCGAAGAACCAGCGAGAATTGCAATATGGGTGGATTGCAATATGGGTGGGTGGCAATATGGGTGGGTGGCAATATGGGTGGGTGGCAATATGGATGGATGGCAATATGGGTGGGTGGCAATATGGGTGGGTGGCAATATGGATGGATGGCAATATGGGTGGGTGGCAATATGGGTGGGTTGCAATATGGGTGAGTTGCAATATGGGTGGGTGGCAATATGGGTGGGTGGCAATATGGGTGGGGGTGGGTGGCAATATGGGTGGGTGGCAATATGGGTGGGTGGCAATATGGGTGGGTGGCAATATGGGTGGGTGGCAATATGGGTGGGTTGCAATATGGGTGGGTGGCAATATGGGTGGGTTGCAATATGGGTGGGTGGCAATATGGGTGGGTGGCAATATGGGTGGGTTGCAATATGGGTGGGTGGCAATATGGGTGGGTTGCAGTATGGGTGGGCTTATCGGCCGTTGTAACGATATGAATGGCTAATTGCCAAGCGTTGCAGCGAGCAACAATATTGCATAACTACCGGACGTTTGCAACGATTTACCGATATGATTGGCTAACCGCCAGCCGCTGAAGTGAGCCCCTTCTCAAATCCCTTACTCGAAGTCACTGATCC
Source organism: Procambarus virginalis (assembly GCA_020271785.1). Taxonomy (NCBI): domain Eukaryota; kingdom Metazoa; phylum Arthropoda; class Malacostraca; order Decapoda; family Cambaridae; genus Procambarus; species Procambarus virginalis. The sequence continues at coordinate 3,296,972 of WNGS01166011.1, read as the reverse complement.
CACTTCGAATTCAGATTCAGATATTTGTCAGGAACAAGAAGGTTACCTTGAGGTGCTTCCGGGGCTCAGCGTCCCCGCGGCCCGGTCGTCGACCAGGCCTAAGAACTTGACATAAAAAAAATATATATTTACATTTAAGTTCTTGAATACTTTAAACTCATTATAGATGTTGACCAGGGTAACTTCGAAACTGTGTTTCATTCACTTGTAAGTTCTTAAGCTGTTCAAGCTTTTCCTGCCCTCCTTCGCCGAGAACTAACTTCAGCATTAACTACAAACTCTAATCACACTGTTATGTCAGCTGATGGTGTTATGGTGCTGGAATTGCCGGAGTTTATGTCATCAATGGTATTATTAAATATTAGTTTAACTCTTATTCATAACTGTTTCCATTTCTATTAACGCAACACAATTTAACTGTTAATGCTGTTTTTTTTTTGGTTACTACTTCTGTAGGTGATGCAAGAACAAGTTCAAGAACAAGTTCTTCAGTGATGACCGCTAATATTATTTTCTGAATCTAAACGAACAAATCCACAAGGGCCGTGACGAGGATTCGAACCTGCGTCCGAGAGCATCCCAGACGCTGCCTTAATCTTAATCTGTTCTGAAACTACTCTCGCGACTTGAGACCAGCCCATGTAATCGGAGACAGGAAGCTTGTGCACGCACACGCACGCACGCACGCACAAGGGGGCCTGGTAGCCTGGTGGATAGCGCGCAGGGCTCATAATTCTGTGGCGCGGGTTCGATTCCCGCACCAGGCAGAAACAAATGGGCAAAGTTTCTTTCACCCTGAATGCCCTGTTACCTAGCAGCAAATAGGTACCTGGGAGCTAGTCAGCTGTCACGGGCTGCTTCCTGGGGGTGTGTGTGTGTGAGTATATGGTGTGGGGGAAAAAAATTAGTTAGTAAACAGTTGACAGTTGAGAGGCGGGTCGAAAGAGCAAAGCTCAACCCCCGCAAAACACAACTAGGTGAATACACTCTTTAAGGCTTGCATCGACGTCCTCCCCCCCCCCCCCCAAAGTGGAACTACTGACCCCTCCCCCAGGATGTAACCTCCCAACAGCCTCCTAACTCCCATACACCCTATTTACTGCTAGGTGAACAGAGGCATTGGGTGAATGGCAGCGCGTCCTAACACTTCGGTCCCGGAATTTGAGTGAAGAACGAAACCAACTAGCCAACTCGATCTCCACCAAGATCTCTAAGACATGATTTGGCTCCAGTAATCAAAGGCTTCGAACCCACACCTCAAATCCAGAGACTGAATCTTGAACCTAAACCAGAAACATTCTGAATTTTCCCTCATAACAAGTGGTCTCTTTAATTCTGAAGCACACGACAAAATATTGAAACTTTTGCAGTTGAAAGCAACAGAAAATGTTGCATTGAGCGAGAAGGAAGGGAATTATCAGGAGAAAGCACCAAGCCATTACGTCTATATAGCACTTGGAAGAGACCAGGATAAGGATTTGGGATGGGACGGGGGAAGGAATAGTGCCCAACCACTTGGACGGTCGGGGATTGAACGCCGACCTGCATGTAGCAAGACCGACGCTCTACCGTCCACCCAAGTGGAGAGGGAGAGAAACAGAAGAAGGAATTGGAGGCGGAGACAGAAGTGGAAGAGAGATGCATGTAGTGTAAGTAAGTGTTACATAAGTGTGTAAGTGTTCGGGCCATCACAGCCACGCGTATCAACTCATCACTGCGGCTTCAGAGGTCAGGGGCCGGATTCACGAAGCAGTTACGCAGGTACCTACGAACTGTACATCTTTTCTCAATCTTTGGCAGCTTTGTTTACAATTATTAAACAGTTAATGAGCTCCGAACCATCAGGAGGCTTTTATAACAATAACAACAGTTGATTGGGAAGTTTTCATGCTTGTAAACTGTTTAATAAATGTAACAAAGCCGCCAAAGATTGAGAAAGATGTACACGTTCGTAAGTACATGCGTAACTGCTTCGGAATCTGGCCCCAGAACCATGCGGGCTGTGCAACCCGTCCTCGCAAATTCGTATAGTCAAAATTGACTTATTAAATAAGTGCATAGGTGACATACTTAACATAATAGTT
>WNGS01166011.1:3240588-3252428 GCA_020271785.1 Procambarus virginalis | reverse complement strand
CTATCGCGATCTATTTTTATTTCATTAATTCATCATTAATTGCTGAATTATGGAAATATTAATATCTGTAATATGTGATTTACTTCCACGATCCATAATCTTTGTGGTAATATTATCAGTCAACCGATGATATGAAGTTTATTTTTTTTTTGGCGATATTTAATTTGTGGGATAATGGGTTGGAAGTATTTCCTGAGCCTACAATTTCCTGTTGCACTTGCAATGTTAGTTGCAAGAGCAACTAACGAACAGTCTCGTTAGTTCTTGTTCACCGTCGCAGTGTTCAACGTTCCGTTATTATTTATGTAACAATGAATAACTTTTACAGGTAAAAGTAAAAAAAAATGAACGTTGATATCGGGTTCAGGTAACGACCGCGTGCACGCGCGCACGCACGCGCACACACACACACACGCGCACACACACACACACACCACACACACACACACACACACCACACACACAACACACACACACACACACACACACACACACACACACACAGCTTCTTTCACCTAATGCACTGTTTACCTAGTAGTAACCAGGCACCTGGTAGTGAGACTGCTCGTCTTGGGAATGTGTGTGCGCGCGCGCATGTGTTAAAGAGAAATATATGTAGTAGACATAATAGAGGAAAACAAATCGATTGGTTAGAAAGGCGGGGTCCAAGAGCTAATCGCTCGAGTCTGCAGGCACAAATAGTAAATACATTCTTGAAGTTCTTTCAGTATTGCGAGCAAATACAATCACTCCCCCAACAGTCACAATAACGTTGCTTGAGGTGCTTCCGGGGCTTAGCGTCCCCGCGGCCCGGTCGTCGACCAGGCCTCCTGGTTGCTGGACTGGTCACCAGCTGGACTGGATTGCTGAAAAAAAATATTGACCAGACCACACACTAGAAAGTGAAGGGACAACGACGTTTCAGTCCGTCCTGGGACCGAATTCGACTTGAGAATGATCCAGGACGGACCGAAACTACGTCGTCGTCGTCCCTTCACTTGCTAGTGAAAGTGTCAACACTAGGTATTTTAAAACCCTTTAGTGACCATTTCCAAACAAATTTAATAAACATTACCATTGTCCAGCTTTCTCCGGATCCAATATTGTATCCAAGTGTTTCGATTCGTCACTATCCTCGGTGATCCTTAAGCGACGTTATCACTATCAGCTCGTCACTGCTCACCATCCCCCCCACCCGAGAAAAACAATATCACCATCTGTGATTCTCCCTCTTCACCATCACTAAACAACGTCACTATATTGCAGGACACTCCACAGTGTCGCCTGACAGCTGCGTGGACAGCGCTTCGGATCGTAGTCCTGGGTTCCGGTTCGATCCCGGTGGAGGCGGAGACAAATGGGCAAAATGTTTTTCACCCTGATGTTACCTAGCAGTAAATAGGTACCTGGGAGTTAGACAGCTGCTACGGGTTGCTCATGAGGGTGTGTAAACAAAAAGGAGGCCTGGTCGAGGACCGGGCCGCAGGGACACTAAGCCTCGAAATCTTCTTGAAGATAACCTGAAGATAACCTCAAGATAACGGTACCCACAAAGTTCACACCATCACACCACGAGGGCAGAAAAATCCACGAAAAAAAACTTGAGCTGGCATTCAACAAAACATTTACATAACCACCCACGAAATCTGTAAATCCTTCCTTAAACAGCATTATTTACACTTATTCAAACAATTTACCAAATTCGAAACTTCACAACCCAAGAGATATTATTGTTACAACCTCGTTGATCGTCGCAGGTCATAAACTACTCAAAGTCAATTTAAAACCACCATGACTCAGAAAGAGACGTACAGGCAGAAATCCCAATAGCGTGATGCATTCGAACCCTCATTTCGGCCCCCCTTGTGGATTTGTTCATGAGATATACCGGTTTCGTTGAAGTGGCCCTCCCCTTAGAACATCTCCATGGGAACTTACCGTAGACAATAAGAGTCTTCCTCTTGAAATCCTCGCTCTCGAAGGTGGAGATCCAGCACGTGTACTCTCCACTGAGCTCTGTAGTGGGCTTGACGATGGCCAAGGCGCGATGTTTCGTATACTCCTCTTCCGACACGGCGTAGTTCAGGTTCAAGCGACCCTTCAAGATGCCCAGGTCCTGTGAAGGAGGGTTGAAGCTCATTTAACTCTATTGTTGTGGCTTGCACACTGCATATCTAAATTAAAACGTAAATATTAATGTACTATATATTTTTTTAATTGTCTTCTACCTTCACACCTAATTACTTGGATAGTTGGCAAGAGCGATGTCTTCGCTTCTTGCAGGTCGGCGTTCGAATCCCAACGGTCTAAATGGTTGCATAGGCATCGTCACTGTCCTCATAACTCTTGTAAGATCTATATAATCGTACTGGCTAAGCTCTTTCTCCTGCTGGTTACCTCACCTCAGTTCTACATAAACACAAGACTTAAGTAGCCGATTACGGGCTCACCATAGCCCGTGCTACATGGACATTTCGTTTTGAGTAGCTAAATCTAAAACAACAACAACAACACTGGCCTCTCACGAAACTGTCTAGCTCTCTCTTTAAGACACCTCCAAGGGGTACCTGATCAACCAGGCTGTTGTTCGCATTCTGAAGTACGAGTCATAAACAACAACCTGGTTTAACAACCTGCTGAACAAGATGAATATACAGAGTGATGACAACAACAGTGCTGCAGGAGGAGGAGGAGAGAAAAAAGAAAGATGTAATTCCTATAACTGGGAGACGATAGGGGCGTGGTAGGGCGAGATGCACGCCCTCTCTGGCACGCCCACGACATGCACGCCCTCTCTGGCACGCCCACGACATGCACGCCCTCTCTGGCACGCCCACCACACGCAGGAACCAGACTCTCTTAATTGCAGACTAAAGGAATGCGATGGTGGTAAGGACTCGTTGGGAGACCCAGAGGGCTTTTCTAGGCTTACGTTTCTTAATGCAGGCTCGGAAGATGGGCTCGGGAGGGAGGGCTCGGGAGGGAGGGCTCGGAAGATGGCTCGGAGGGAGGGCTCGGGAGGGAGGGCTCGGAGGGAGGGCTCGGAAGGGAGGGCTCGGAAGATGGGCTCGGGAGGGAGGGCTTGGGAGGGAGGGCTCGGAAGGGAGGGCTCGGGAGGGAGGGCTCGGAAGGGAGGGCTCGGGAGGGAAGGGCTCGGAAGATGGGCTCGATAGATATGCAGGCGATGAGTCACAATAACGTGGCTAAAGTAAGTTGACCAGACCACACACTAGAAGGTGAAGGGACGACGACGTTTCGGTCCGTTCTGGACCATTCTCAAGTCGATCGACTTGAGAATGGTCCAGGACGGACCGAAACGTCGTCGTCCCTTCACCTTCTAGTGTGTGGTCTGGTCAGCTCGGAAGGAAGGCATATAAAGTAATCTGATATAGAATGCTCAACACGGAGGGCCTAAGAGCAAAATCTGAACAAAATTCATCACGGTGGAGCCTTCAAGAGCCTCGCGTCTGGGTCCCACCCAATTAAGACCTTATAACACGTTCTTAAAGGGGCTCAAACCTTTATATGAAGGCGAATGGAAGTTTTCTGGGAGAAGTGAGTCTGTGGGACTCACCATCCAAGACGTGGAAAAGCATTTAACAGGAAAGAGAAGTTTGTGGAAGGAAGTTTTCTCCAAAAGTTAAAAGTTTTGAGTTTGAAAAGTTAAAATGGTTTATAATTGGCTGGTGCTTAAAGACCTTCTTGTTATACATAACACATGGTTATGGCATTCTTTGTTATCCACAGATTATCATCCTCTAATTGCTCAAGTCTCCCCCCTGAGTTACTGAAGGTAATCACATAAATTGATGAATATCATTTCAGTTATTTGGTCCGTGTCTTCATGCGGGTGTAGACTTATCAGTGAACAATACAGATTTTACTGGTTCTTTTAGCTACTGTGCTTTCAACTTCACGGTTACTGTTAATTACGTTCACCGTTGCTGCCGAGAGTACTGTACCTGCCTACCCCAACTTCTGCTGGTTTTAAGGGCAGTCACTCTATCATCAACATTGATTGACTACAACTATTAAATGGATTACAGCTACCAGAATCTACTTCCAAGTATCACCACGCTTCACACTACCTACAACAGGTACCACCACACATCACATAAAACAACAACCATCACTACCACCACCACACACCTGAGGCACGTTGGTTGGTATCCACTGGTAGACAGGGAAAGGCTGCCTGTTGAAGTACCACTTCACCACCAACCCTTTCTTATCATACTCCTTGATGTCATACTCGCAGTCGAGGACGAGCTGGGGCAGGGACCCGTTCACGACCACACTCGGGCCCTCGATGTTGACAATTTCCAGTCCAGACGTCACTGAAAAGCAAACGAAATGGAACGATTAATCTCCAAGTCCATCTCTCCGGCATGTGTAAATGAAATGCTTAATATAGATCGCTGTACAGCTTAATTCCGGGCGACAGGTGTTTATGACAATGATGATTAGGTTGTGTGTCGTTGTTTTATTTGCACGTGCGTCCCAGTCGAGCAGCAATTCGGATAGGCGTGTTAGATGAGAATATTCGTACATTTTCGTGTGCATGGAAAAGTTTGTCGAGAGCAGTGGTTGTGGCGTAGATCTGCTTGCGTTTACAAGCATATGTGTGAGTGGAACATTGGGGCAAGGAAGAGCCGGATTTGGGATAGTTGGGTTGGATATTATGTTGTGTGTGGAGGGAGGGAGAGTGGGGGGGGGTAGAGGGAGGGAGGGATAGAGAGAGGGTGGAGAGAGGGATGGGGGAGAAAAGAGAGAGGAGCAGGAGCAGGAAGGCGGTAATGGGTTGACAGAGGATAGAAGGATAGAGAAAAGGCAGTTTGGAGAATATTATCTTAGACTAAGATAAAGTTAGAGAGAGAGAGGGGGGGGGGCTGAGGGGAAGAGGGTGCGGAGGTATGCTTTGATATACCTGGATATTCACATCCAGGTATGCTGAGTTGTGTTCCAGGAGAGAGTCGTTGGAAAGGGAGATTATCGGGATGGATGATGAGATAGGACACAGACAGATCTAATTACACGGCCTCAAACCTGGCCATGAGTGGTGTGGCCACACCTTAGACACGTGTGGCCACACCTTAGACACATGTGGCCACACCTTAGACACATGTGGCCACACCTTAGACACATGGGCCACACCTTAGACACATGTGGCCACACCTTAGACACATGTGGCCACACCTTAGACACACACACCACACCACACACGCCACATCTCAAGATAACATCTCAAGATAACCTTAGACACGTGTGGCCACACCTCCCAAGACACCACCAAAAGTCTCTCAAACTGTGCTCACTACTCCAACTGCTAAATTAAATAACTATCGAGATTTTTAAGAGAGATCCACTAATATGGAATTAACTACCTTTTCCCTTTTATCTCTTTACCTGTTGGGAAAAAAGGTCACAACTATTGGAAAATGAATGATCTAAAATAGTTGAAATATCCACGTTAATGACTTGGTCCAAAAATAATTTGGATCAATGTAGGGGATTTGAAACAACGTTCTACTGACTCCCAGACGCTTATCTTAACCCACTCTGCTACGATAGGACAAAAGTTATTCAACCCTGAACTCTACTGAGTCCTCTGGCAGGGTCTGGAAGGTCTAAAGTGGTGCCACAACCAGGTTTTACAAATAACCCGCTACACTCTGGCCTGTGGGTAATGGTGCTCCGACAATGTTTTAATGTTTGCTGGGAGAGTGTTTAAACAGCCGAGGGCCTCTGAGCCTATGGAGAGTACTGTCTGAACATCAATCAGAACAGCACCGTCTCCACCTCTACTCCTCACAGCACCTTTACTCCTCACTGGTTCTATTCTGCGTTTCCTTCCGTATCTTTCACTCCGGTATGTTGTTATTCTTCTGCCCAAAAATTTGTGATCTGACCGACCAGTATCTTCCATGATATGTTATTTGATACCTCTCTCGTCTAAATTATTGGGACTCTCTAGAAAGGAGACAATTTATTTTGTTTGTGTGAGCCGTATATGTTCTCTGTATTTCTTCTATTTCCCGTCACACAGCACGGCTCCTGTGCCAGGTAAGTCCACTACGGGCTCACCATAGCCCGTGCTACTTACCCCGCTCCTGTGCCAGGTAAGTTACGGGCTCACCATAGCCCGTGCTACTTGGAACTTGTTCTGAGTAGCGAATTACAGCAAACAACAACACAACTTCTATTTCTAAATCTCTCCTGCTCTGAAAGGGAAGTGAGTACCTAGCAGTACTCAAGACGGAACAGCACCAATGACTTAAATAGTGTTAGCATTGCATTGTGATCCAGTATATCCTCCTGTGTTGGTAGTCTTATAGTAACGATGAAGACCATAGTACATATACAGACCAACCCGTCCTCGCAAATTCGTATAGTCAATATTGACTTATTAAATAAGTGCATAGGTGACATACTTAACATAATAGCTTCCCTTGAAAATCTTCATAGAAAACACCGACCTACCTAACCTACTAGTATGTTAAGATAAGCATCTTATTGCTAGTAATTACAATTATTACCTAACCTATACCTATAATAGGTTAAGTAACATTGTAATTACGAAGCTATAAGATGCTTATTTTAACATACTAAGTAGGTTAGGGTAGGTCGGTGTTTTCTATGAAGATTTTCAAGGGAAACTATTATGTTTAGTATGTCACCTATGCAGGTAACTAATAAGTCAATATTGACTATACGAATTTGCGAGGACGGGTTGGTACAGGCACACAACGCAATTAGAAAGTAGAAATTGGTACTATTGAACTTGGACAAACCGGAAAAGATTTTCTATTTATGTTGCAACGACAAACTAAACTAACCAAACCTTTTAGGCCTAATACACGATATAAAAGGCCCAATATAATACATATGTCTGCTATACTAGGCCTAAGAATATTTAGCTTCTTTTTTTCGAACTCTACAAACTTCTTAAAAGTGAATAGTACCAGATTCTACTATCTAATTGCTTAGTACGTCAATCTTCGTATATGGTATACATAGTTACAAAAAACTACCATTTAAACAGGAGGATGGATTGCGTGATTCTTGGATTTGAACGTTCTCATAATCCACCCCTTCATTTTCTGGCTACACTTGCTGGTTATGATCACTAAACGTCAGACATCACAATTTCCAGGTGCCAGATTCACGAAAGAACTTACGCAAAACTTACGAACGTGTGCATCTTTCCTCAATCTTTGACAGCTTTGGTTACATTTATTAAAAGTTACAAGCATGAAAATTCCCAATCAACTGCTGTAATTGTTATAAACAGCCTCCTGGGCTTCGGAGCTCATTAACTGTTTAATAATTGTAAACATAGCCGCCAAAGATTGAGAAAAGATGTACAGGTTCGTAGGTGTTTTCGTAAGTGCTTCGTGAATCGGGGTCCCAGATCTTTTACATGTTGCTTTCTTCTATGAGTAGGTCTGTGTCTCGTGCTTTGGTTAAGTCTCGAACTTTGGTTAAGTTTATCATTTCCCCAATATCTTGATGGGGTTCTGGGAGTTCTTCTACTCCCCAAGCCTGGCCCGAGGCCAGGCTGACTTGTGAGAGTTTGGTCACCAGGCTGTTGCTTGCAGCGGCCCGCAGCCACATACCACCACAGACTGGTTGGTCCGGCACTCCTTGAAGAAAAACTATCTAATTTTCTCTTCAAGATGTCCACGGTTATCCACGACCATGTTCCATACCAAGTACATGGAATTTATCGCTGTTAAACATGTTATTTTCTGTTGTCCAATCGTAGACTTTACAAGCCAATATTAATAAAGTCTAATATCTAACTTAACGACTCGTGCATAGAAAACGTGAATGTTTGCGAGTCGCTATGATTTATACTACCACATTTTAACGTCTAATTACGATGATTATACGATAGGAGAGGTTGGCTAATTACCTCACACACTAGTTGAGTGTCCGAAATCAAATATCTGACGAGCTTGCTGACTCGGCCACCAGCTGCTAGAACAAACAGTTGGTTGGTCAAGTCGTTATACCACAGGAAGGTTCAGGGCCAAGAAAGAGCTGCCGGGTGGCCAACGGAGTACAAAAAGTATCTTCGAGCCTTTTCAAAGGTACAGGAACCCAGGCGAGACGACAACAGGAAAAAAAAGAGAGTAGAGTAGAGACTGCGCATCTGTTTGCCTATATAATATCCTAGCTATACATATATATTTTATATATTATCCACATGTGGTTATTCTGCATATTCTAGTTATTATCCTCACTATTATCTTGGCTATTAAATGACAGAGAATCATTAATATTTTAGCATAAGATATTTTCTTCCGTCAAATTATCAAATGCTAAAAAAAATTCACATGTTCACTAGAGGTGTTGGAAAAGGGGGAATCCATTTTCTCCCAGAAGATACGAGCAGCACAACCAATGGAGAGGCGAAGGAAAAAGTACAAGGGGACCAAGGGAACATCAGAGCGAATCACAGAGAGCAGAAGAGTTAGAAGCCCCAGCAACAACTGTGGGGGGTGAAGAGAGTAAGGAATAGCCACGAACAGCGACCAGGACGGGCACCACGCATCGATTCCTATGGAAAAGGCACAAAGGGGCAAAAACCGCAAAATCAGAAGCTGGAGTTCAATGGAAATTGGCGAAATAACCTCGAACCATCTCCATTGAAGAATAGACATCGACGAAAAAGAGGAAGGACAGCAACAAAGAACAACAAAGAAACAAAGGCGAAAAGGGAGCACATTAAAGAAGGGAGCACGTTAAAGAAGCGCAGGGTCAGCGTAGTAGGGTTAGGAGGGCATGGGTAAACTGAGTAAAGGAGGAGGGAAGGTAGCTAGAGGACCGACTAGGGGCGGACGAGTAGGGTCCGGAGGAAGAAGAAGGGCTGGGGGGGGGATAACCGAGGGTCAAGGACAGCAGCAGGAGGGGCAGAAACCAGGTGGATGCACCTCAGCAAGGGCACCAACCGAGAGGGAAGCGGGGGCCAAAGAGACCTCCATAGCAGCAACAGGGGACGTAACCACCGAAACGGGAGGGGACGGACCGAGAGAGTCAAAAGTGGGGGGCGAGGAAGAAAGCGAAGCCTTTTACCCGCCAGGGAGGAGGATGGAGAGGAGTCAGGCTTACGCTTCTGACTTGTGTCCGAGAGACAGGTGTCTCAGCAACTACGTACTGGGCAACGGATTCCAGCATCTCAACAAGAGAAGCTGAACGAGAGCATACAAGACGGCCGTTGGGAGAGCGATGGACATCAGCCCGTACAGACTGGCAGCGTGGAGAGCCAATAGACTGAGGAGGAGGATTGGAGGGAGACAAGGAAGAAACACAGGCGACATGAGAGACCGGGCAGAAAGTAGGGGAACCCCAGACACGAGGACCAGGAGGTGGGGACCCCAGTTTGGGGACAGAACTCAAAGGAACAGAGGAGGGGACAGTGGGCGTATCAGGGTCCAAGGCCCGGAAACGGTTTTGAGTCTGAGGAAGGTGGGAAGGACGAGGAGAGGAAGAGCGTAACACGCGAGCATGAGAGACGTTAGCATAAGGTGTGAGCCGGCGAACCTGGCGCCTCGCCTCAGGAATAGATAAACGCTCCTGGTGCTTTCATGTTGAGGACGGCTGCCTCAAGCTTGTAATGTATACACGCACAGGAGAAGGTAGGGTGGCCTCACCGTAATTGAGGCAGCGAGCCTGGGGAGAAGTGCAACTCCGACTTTATGTCTGGGGCTGAAGGTCACTCTAAGGACGGAGAGAGACAGTTCCAGAGCAGCAGAGGGCACCATGCCCAAAACTCCAGCACTTATTACAGAGCCGAGGAGAGGGAATGTACACCTGGACAGAGCACCTGGCACCCAGCAAGACATGACAGAGGGTGGAACGGTCCTACCACCAAAGGTAATCTTCACTACCTGAAGGGGCTGACGGCGACGACCACGAGGGTGGACGAGTAAACATGTCTACCTGGAGGACAGAATGGCCTTTGGGCGTCGAGGATATGCCAAATATCATCGTGGCATTCCTGCAGATTCCGAACACCGGTTGCAACATGGTGCAGGAGAACAGTGCCAACAATGGCATTTAACCGAGCATTTTTTGAGACCCGAACAGGGGTCTCACCGAGGCAGGATAAGGCAGACAAGCGGAAAGCTGCATCCTGAGAAGGAGCAGCAATGACACGTGTACCGAGACGGGTGGGGTTGAAGGTAACAGAGGCATCTACGGAATCAACAAGATGCCTATGGAGGGGAGAAATCGTCAGGAGGAGTACTTTTGTCCATGTTATGTGACTCATCGCCTGCATCGTCAGGAGGCGTAGAATCAAGAGGGAGGAGGTCAAAGTATTTGGCCCACAAAGCGGGGACCAAGCAAGGCCTGATACGCATCAGTACGAGAAGGAATCGAGCGAGTGCGGCCCATGGTGCCAATGGCGTTAAGAACCCCCCAGAGAGAGAGGGGTTAAAAGGCGCAGTAGTCACAACGAGAGAACTGAGCCATGCCAGGGGAACGAAATGGTCACCTCTGGGGGATTGTGGCTCGACCCAACCCACAGAGAAGGGAGAGGAGCCGAGGGGGAGAAGTCAGGAGGGTCAGGAGGAGGCAAGGTCGGGGCCCAACGCATCGGGGCTACAGAGCCCAGTCTTCCAATACAGTCCGACTCGGGGCTTGTACCCTCTCAGGCTCGTGGGGTGGGGCGACCAAGAGGAACATTCAATGACATAAAGACGAAAAAGAGACATTTTCATTCACAAATGTGCCCTCATACCCACCATGGAGTCACAATTAGAGGCAGGACACCCAACAAGAGTTATCGCCAATCATGCCAGGGCCCCCCCTAGAGGTGCGTCGTGAGCATACGCCCACAAACGTCACCTTAAGAACCGTCAGTCCGTCTAGATCGGATTCAGTGACAAATGGGGGATTGACAATAAAGGGTCCCCTCGCTTGAGACATTGAGGAGTCCTACTCTTGCACCCGTAGAACTGTAGTACCCAAACACCTGGCGTCAAAACAAAAGAAGGCCAAAAGAATGATCAAAACAGGCACAAGGCCAGCAGGAAATGACAACGAGAAAGGAGAAGAGGGGGGAGAAAAACGAAACAAAAGGAAAAGGCGTCTAGCAAAATTTGTGAGGACAGCAGCCAGGAGCACAAGGCTACAAAGGACAGGGGACCGCCCTAAGGAGCATCACACTCCAGCAGCCGCACACCAAGCCCCTCCATGGGCAACACGAGCTGGACAGGGAGGGGCCGATGTGAAGAAGCAGACGAAGGTTAAACAAAATAAAATATATACGACTTACGTACTCACAAATAATACGTCCTGTCTTGTGCGTTTGTAGCCCCCAGCGTACAAATTACAATGTATATTCAGGAAAGCAGCAGATCAAAAGTACCCACGTTTTCTGTATATCAGTGGGTTAGGTTAGGTTAGGCGGGGGGTGGCTTAGGTTCGTACGTTCCTTGGTTAGATTAGGAGGTTAGATTTTGTATGTATGATGCAAATCAAGAGAACGGGGGTAGATATACGCCCCAAATGAATGGTCACGTCTGTGTGTGTGTGTGTGTGTGTGTGTGTGTGCGTGTGTGTGTTTTAGAGAATATTATGTCTACTAACCAATTGATTTTACCTCAAATATGTGTAGAGAGGCGGGGTCCAAGAGCTCCTCCTGCCGTCTTCGGGAGAGAGAGACTTGGGAAGCTGCTGCTGCAATGTTGCTCTCGTCATATGACACAAAATCTATACTTGCAAACGAGGGGCACACTTTACATGCAGCTTAAAGAGGGGGAGGTGGGGGGAAGAGTCAAGGAAAAAAGGGTAAAGAAGAGGAAATAAAGAGGAAACAGGTGAAGAGAAGG
>WNGS01166011.1:3204896-3232709 GCA_020271785.1 Procambarus virginalis | reverse complement strand
ACGTAAAGGTAATGTAATTATCAAGGAAATAAGAGACCTATTAATACATTATGTAAACAAACTAATTATTCTAAAAAAGGATAATAATTATAGAATAGTTTTAGAATTATTGATAAACGTCTAATTTATAACTAAATTATTGAAGCTAGGGTTAGTAGAAGGGACGTAAAAAGCTATATAGACTAAACATATAGTCGTATATGTTTTAGTCTGTTTTAGACTGAAATAAAGCCCAAGCTACCCACCTACCCTAAACCGAGTCACTTTGTTACGGTGTGTTAGCCAATGTATGCACTTTGGTTATATAAACTAGATACTATTCAAACTTTATATATAGATACTAGAGGCGTGGAATGGCCTCAGGAACTGAACAATCACCGCTTACAGGAGCTGTATTTGCTGTACTTTTGCAGTACAGATGAAAAAACGTTTTTGCTGGGCATAATAAATAGGCATTGACATTTGTCATCCTGGAAACTTTGCCTCATTGAAGTGTTGATTGAATGATTAGATATTATGGACACACGCCACTGGCAAGGTCTTCCAGAGTGTAAGAAGACGAATGGGGTGAGTTTTGAGGGCCCTTAACAGCTTAGGGAAGGCCAGGATGCCTTAAAATGAATCATGAGGAATAGACCGTGCCAGGCAAGATACCCTAAAACCGTACGAGAAAAACTTCGCACCTTACTTTTTCTTTTATTCACGTAAAAGGTAAAAAAAAATTATTACGTACCATGTTTTCAATCATTTGAACTTTGGACTTGAAGAGTGTGTGTGTGGGGGGGGGGTTGTTCGTTAAAATACAACCCAACTATAAAATAACACGAATTTTTAGGGGGGAATGATCGTTTAAGCTCAAGGAAATGAAACTATGATTGCTTCATAAATGAGGTGAATTTCCTTGACAGAGAGTAAGATTAGGCTCTAATGTGTGAGTGTAGAATTGTGTGACTCACGGCTCTCTTGGGCTCCAGAGACGTGCAGTTACCACACTAGAGAGGGCGGAAAAGAAGAGAGAATAGTGACTGGAGAGAATGGTGAGTGGAAAGAAGAGGAAGGGATTATCAGGAGAAAGCGCCAAGCCATTACCCCCCCCCCTATATAGCACTTGAAAGGTGTCTGGATAAGGATTTGGGATGGGACGGGAAAAAGGAATGGTGCCCAACCACTTGTGGACGGTCGGGGATTGAACGCCGACCTGACATAAAACGCCTCTCTCGCATCGTCGGACAAAGACAGCAAATGAAAGAGAAAATATAAGAAAGCAAAGAATATTTTCTGAAACTACAGTAGCTTCGCTGGTAAAGGCAAAGAATGGCAATACAAAAAAACAGATGCAGGAAAACGTTACTTCATCTGAATTTCATTTTGAATGGTTCTGTAATCTTTCTCCCTTATGCCTCTTAAATGGAATTTACAGAAAAGCACACTAAAAAAGCAATTAAAAATTCACGAGCTTCAAAAACATAAAACAAAATAAGATATCAAAAAGCAGTGGAGGAGCAAAGAAAGTCGACAAAACAAGGGCAACGGAGCATGTCAAGCAGACAGATATCGAGTCACGCAGAAAAAAAAACGATTAATAATAGAGAAAAAAAACGAAAAGCAGACCAAAAAATTACCTGTGACAAAAACTGCAAGAAAACCCCGTATAGGGGCTTTCTTACAGGTCGCATTCAACCCCGTCTCGTATTCACGAGACGGAACTTGGAGAAGAAACACAAAAAGTGTGATAATTTATTGCCTATCAGAGCACACTAGCACACGAATGACAAAAATAAAACAGTGAAAGACAGGAATGTGTTGACACGAATTCTTGCCAATATTTGGTTGCCTCTCTCTTGCCCCAGACTATATTCGACCGGGAGCCGGTCGCCCGAGCGGACAGCACGCTGGACTTGTGATCCTGTGGTCCTGGGTTCGATCCCAGGCGCCGGCGAGAAACAATGGGCAGAGTTTCTTTCACCCTATGCCCCTGTTACCTAGCAGTAAAATAGGTACCTGGGTGTTAGTCAGCTGTCACGGGCTGCTTCCTGGGGGTGGAGGCCTGGTCGAGGACCGGGCCGCGGGAGTCACTAAAGCCCCGAAATCATCTCAAGATAACCTCAAGATTCCCTGTATTGTGTAATGTTGGACTTACAGGATAATATCGGCAGCAAATGGCAGTTTCCTTATAAAAATTTATAAAATTTAAATTTTTTTATAAGATTTTAGATTTTCTAAAGAGTACACATTCTCGTGTTTCATAGACACATGGGCTTTGTCACCAAGACACAAGAATTCGCAAAACCGACTACAATCTCGCAAAAATACAGGAAAGAACAACTGATGTGATATGATCACGACATACTTAATACCGAGGTGAGTATGGTTCATGTCCACGCCCAAAGAGACACATCGGCTGAGATTACAACTGAAAATGAGTGACGAGATATGAAAATACTCGCACCAAGTACGAATATACAATGAAATAACTGCAAAAGGAGATACGCCAATGAATTCCAATTTGTGACAAAGAACTATAATCTGGTTCGTTTCTTTATTGTAAAATTAAATGAGTCAACAAATGAAGGAATGAAGACCACTTGGAGGAAGCGCTAAGCCTTCATAACTATTCAGCACTTAGAAGGAATATTAGAAAAGGGTGAAGGAATGGCGCCCTAACCAACTGGACCCTTGGGGATCGAACGTCGACCAATGAAGAAGCGAAGACGTGGCCTTGCCTTCTTACCCAACGACTTGGCCAAGACACACACACACTACCAGTAGATCGGCTACCTTGACACAGTAGAAGCCAGTACATAAAAATAGTCTCAAAGGCAGATCCATCAAGACAAAAACACTGATCGGGAATCATTGAATTAGACAACCAACGAGCAGCTATTGAGGCCCAACCGCTCAAACCTGCAACCACGATTAGGGGGCTGTATTTCCGGGCTACGAGAAGCGTACTAACACAAAAAAGTACTCACAAAAAACACAGCAAAGCGCCCGCAACAACCTTCCCCCCTCCGCTCTCTACCTCCCTTCACACCATCAGGATTTTAGTTGATTTAGTTTAGACATTTTAGACATTTAGACATTAGACAAATCAGATTTAGAATTTAGTTTAGTCTGACACTCAAGAACAAACCAACCTTCCTAAACAACGTAAAGAATTAACAGAAGCTTCGCACAAGACACTGTTTGATCGTCATTGGACGGTCAAGGCAATTAGACCTTCAAATAATACACACACACACACACACAAAGAGGGTGACAGGCAAGAGGCACTGAACTACAGGCCAGTTTCCCTAACTTGTATACCATGCAAGGTGACGGAGAAGATCGTGAGGAAAAGGCTCGTGGAACATCTGGAGGGAAATATCACCGGCATGGGTTCAAAGCTGTGTGTGTGTGTGTGTTGTGTGTGTGTGTGTGGTGTGTGTGTGTGTGTGTGTGTGTGTGTGTGAGAAAAATTTTTTTTTATTAGTTAGTAACAGTTGATTGCTCTTTCGGCCCGCCTCTCAACTGTCAATCAGAGCTCAACCCCCCCCCCCCGCAATCACAACTAGATGAATACAACTAGGTGAATACATATACCCTCTCGTATAGCTATTCAACCAGTGACCAACCTGCTCTCCTCCCACATACAAGCCCCCCCCCCCACCAAACACCCTCGTATGGGCTTCTCATCTTCACTAACTATGATGGCAAGCCAATTAGCATCACCCTCGTGTTTAGTGGAGACGTACACATCGTTCATGACTCAAATATCCAAGCTTCAATTGCCTTTAAGCAGGCCTCTCCTGGGGCCAGATTCACGAAGCAGTTACGCAAGCACTTACGAACCTGTCCATCTTTTCACAATCTTTGGCGGCTTTGTTTACAATTATTAAACAGTTAATAAGCTCTGAAGCACCAGGAGGCTGTTTATAACAATAACAACAGTTGATTGGCAAGTTTTCATGCTTGTAAACTATTAAACAAATGTAACCAAAGCCGTCAAAGATTGAGGAAAGATGTACGCGTTCGTAAGTACTTGCGTAACTGCTTCGTGAATCTGACTCCTGGACTGGTTCCCGGACTGATTTTATTCCACACCAATTTGGACGATGCAGCTGTTTGACTAACAGCTGACCAATCACAGTAGATTACTATAGATTCACCGACCCAGCGAGGTCACGGCTGATTACTATTGGCAGGCAAGCCCTAAATGGTTTGCAAACAGAGAACTCCGTCATTGGCCGGATGTACATACGGCCGCCGGTAAAGTCATTACCGGATTCATGTCACGCTTTCAGCGTAACTGAATATTAAATAGACAGGTCTGTGATTGCGAATTATGTTGATCAATGCTATGTAAATTTGGCGCAGTGGCAAGTCACCGGAAGTTAGTTAGGACGGATGTTGATTACTGTTGATTTAAAATTGACATTCGTTGTTCAGATGCGGCAGACAGAGAGAGGATATACATATATACATCTACATATATATCACCAAAGAATAAAAATACTTATTAAACACCCAATTCCACATAGAATATGTCCTCTCATTTTTGTTTTTTTGATACAGATGGATTTTTTTTTTTTGCTACTGAATCGACCAATGCGTTAAAAATGGCACGTATTGGTACAAATTAAAGCACCGTAATATTGAAGTTTCCCATGCATCAGCCTCGATAGGTTAGGTGGGAAGCAAATTGATGAGTGATCAAGTTGTAACGAACAAGTTATCTTGCAGAATACCGAGGGCTGACAACTACGAGGTCAAGGGTCACACCAGGCCACCAGACCTTGCTGCGTAGTAACCGAAATATTATATATTTAGCTAACGGAATGTAACACGGGGGGGGGGGGGTATTCGTACTCTCTATCCACCCTCTCTGTGCCCGTATTCTAATTTAACTCTCTATACCAAGGGACCCCAAACTTTTACTTAAGCCGACCCCACGCCACGTGGTCTTAAGCCGTTGACTGACTGAAGGTTCTACAACCTTATGACGTGAAAACAGACTTTTAGCAAAACTCTGGAGCACAAGGTGATTCTAGAGTCAGGTCACTACCACTTTACACCAAACTTTCCAAACCCCCGTAGTCTATGAGCAACCATACTGGATAATTCTTACAGCAAACCTAGTTTGTTACAGGAATAGTTTAGGTGTTCCAACAGATGAGTGTGAAGGAAAGAAAAGTTGTACGCTATAAATTACGTCCATTCTTATGCAAGATCAACCATCCACACCAGGGGGGAGTGACCAGGGGCTCTCAGATCATAAACATTGGAAAGACGAGATCTTAAGTCACACACAGGGTGTGTCAAATACACCAGTTGATTGATGGTTGAGAGGCGGAACCAAAGAGCCGCAGCTCAACCAACCCTACAAGCACAATTACGCCAGTAAAATGATCCTAAGTACATCATACCAAGCCTAAGGCAATCGGTACGTGGCAAGTCTTAGTCCTTATTCGCCTTCACCTTAGGGGCGATATTCTGACAGTAGAGGAGGTGAAGACGTCATTGGAGACCCAACAGGGTCTCCTCCAATGAGGAGGCTCTCCTCCTCCATTTGGAGGAGAGCAGCTAATCTGGTCCTCCACAGAGCTGGGGGAGATTTTCCTAGCACTAACGACTCTATTAGAGACGAACCCTGCAGGACGTGTGTTGATTATTCTTGAGTAATGCCAGACTGGCCTAATGAATGAACGCAAAAGATTCTAGACCGATTCTAGATTCGACCGATCGCAAAAGACCGATTCTAGATTCGAGGTGTTCTATTGTTAGTACCAAGGCGTGGACTGGTTAGGACTCGCGAAGAGGACCGGTTAGTATCCAGGATGGGGTTCAAGGGAAGCCTGGTTTCCTGTAATCGAGCGGAAATTGAAACACTCATATGAAACTGAAGAAAGGCAGTTAGAACAGAAAGCAATTCAGGAAATAAAGAAAAATCCAAAATACTTCTTCACATATGCGAAATCAAAAGCAAAAACTACTGCCAGTATTGGACCTATTCGTACAAGTGAAGGTTCATACACGGAGGATGACAAAGAAATTAGTGAAATCCTAAAAAAGCAGTATGAGGACATGTTTAGCACTCCAATAAACAACATGAAAGTAGAAGATCCAGACAATTTTTTTATGCGGGATATCCAAACCCCTGTAAATATAACTGATATCAACACGAGCGCACTAAATTTTGAAAGAGAAATTGAAAACATGCCCATGCACTCGGCCCCAGGTCCAGACTCATGGAATTCAATATTTATAAAGAAATGCAAAGTGCCGGTAGCACAGGCACTCAGTATAGTGTGGAGGAAGAGCTTGGACACGGGGGAGATACCAGATGCACTTAAAGTAGCAGACATAGCCCCTCTACACAAGGGAGGGAGCAAAGCATTGGCAAAGAATTATAGACCAGTTGCACTAACATCGCACATAATAAAAGTATTTGAGAGAGTGATTAGGAGTCAGGTCACCAATTTCATGGAGACCAATGACCTTCACAACCCAGGCCAACATGGATTTCGAGCGGGAAGATCGTGCCTCTCACAGCTACTTGAGCACTACGATAAAGTCACTGAGGCATTAGAAGAAAAACAGAATGCTGATGTGATATACACGGACTTCGCAAAGGCTTTCGATAAATGTGACCATGGCGTGATAGCACACAAAATGAAGTCAATTGGAATAACCGGTAAAGTAGGACGCTGGATACTCAGTTTTCTGTCAAACAGGACTCAGCGAGTAACGGTCAACCATATAAAATCTAGTCCAAGTGCAGTTAAAAGCTCTGTACCTCAGGGTACAGTACTTGCGCCGCTGCTTTTCCTTATTCTCATATCAGATATAGACAAAAATACAAGTCACAGCTTCGTATCATCCTTTGCAGATGACACAAAAATCAGTATGAAAATTACCTCGGCTGAAGACATTGAAAAACTTCAAGCTGATATCAATAAAGTTTTCGACTGGGCATCAGAAAATAATATGATGTTTAACAGTGATAAATTCCAGGTACTCAGGTACGGTAAAAATGAGGACCTTAAACATAATACAGGGTACAAAACACAATCAAATGTGCCCATAGTAGGAAAACAGCATGTAAAGGATTTGGGAATAATGATGTCTGACGACCTAACGTTTAGGGAGCATAACCAAGCAAATATTGCGACAGCAAGAAAAATGATAGGATGGATTACGAGAACTTTCAAATCCAGGGATCCCATCACAATGGTTGTACTCTTCAAGTCACTTGTGCTGTCCCGTCTTGAGTACTGTTCAGTACTCACTTCCCCCTTCAGAGCAGGAGAGATTGCTGAAATAGAGGGAATACAGAGAACATATACAGCACGCATAGACGCGATAAAGCACCTAAATTATTGGGATCGTCTCAAAGCTCTCCAAATGTACTCACTAGAAAGAAGACGAGAGAGATATCAAATAATATACACCTGGAAGATACTGGAGGGCCAGGTCCCAAATCTACACAGTAAAATAACAACGTACTGGAGTGAACGATATGGAAGAAAATGCAGAATAGAACCAGTGAAGAGCAGGGGTGCCATAGGCACAATCAGAGAACACTGTATAAACATCAGAGGTCCGCGGTTGTTCAACGTCCTCCCAGCAAGCATAAGAAATATTGCCGGAACAACCGTGGACATCTTCAAGAGGAAACTAGATTTATTCCTCCAGGAGTTCCGGACCAGCCGGGCTGTGGTTGGTATGTGGGCCTGCGGGCCGCTCCAAGCAACAGCCTAGTGGACCAAACTCTCAAGTCAGCCTGGCCTCGGCCGGGCTTGGGAGTAGAAGAACTCCCAGAACCCCATCAACCAGGTATCAACCACCCAGGTATCACCAGGTATCAACCAGGTAACCNTAATATGATTTTGATAAATATTTATTGTTGTGGTCGGCGGCGGCTATAGTTACGTGTACATCTGAGACTCAACATGTGAGCTGTAGCGCAAAAACGTTTACAGAGGGCACACAAATGTATGAATCAGCCCAAGCAGGAGGACGGGGTAGGGGTGTCATTAACAAGTACAGCTTTATTTTAACCACAAGTTGTTCATCCTGTTTGTACTTGTCAAGCACTGAACATTTGTGTATAAGCACCGTATGTGATTAATCTTGTACTAGATTAGTGTTTCATATCAACATATATACGTTCCATTCACGTTGTTATGTCTATGAAGACTGATTCATTGTTTCAGCCATTCATGAATCAATCAGGCTGACCAAATATTCCATACTCTCGATAGAGCTTTGTCGGTTGATCAGGACATCTATAAAGTCGATAGAGAGGGAGAGAGTGACGGGGAGACAGAGAAGGAGAGAGGAAGAGAGGGGACAGAGAGAGAGAGATAGAGATGGGGCGGAGATAATTTGTTTCCATCGCCCTCGACTTGGTCAAGTAGGAAAATTTGAAGGGCTCCGCGCAGTTAAAATTCATCTTCCACTTTAAGTAGTCATCTGTGACCCTCGCCTGCCACACTGTCAGTAATGGGAGATGTAGAGGGATGAGAAGGAATTGAGAACGTGAATGTGGAGAAATAAGGTAAGGCGGGTAACAGGGGCGATCTGAAGAAAAAAACGAAAGAAGAATAGGCGAAGAGGGAGTCTCTCTTCTCTTAACTTCTATTAGAGAGAGAGAGGCGTTAATAGAAGTTACACTAATAGCAACGTTAATAGCATAAACAACTGTACTTCACGCAATAACACAGGTTATAGAGATCTAATGAGATTGATACAGCATGAAACGAGTCCTTGTGTACCCCCCCCCCCTCCCCTCATCCACACTCCCCACCATCAGCGGAATAGCAGCATAAAAACGGTTTCTGCTGAGCTGACCACCGCCACGCTCATAATTTGACAGATGGTGATTTATAGGGTGTCAAGGAGAGAGGAGGGGGGAGAGAGAATTTGGAAGAGGAGGAGGAGGAGAAGATGCTATTCATGAATCCAGCACTCCCCTACTGGCCTTCAGGGCTGCAGATCTGGCACCAAGTACCTATATACATCTTGGCTTCCAGAGGCATAAACTGTGGTGTTTCAGCATCATATAGGACACACCATTGATACCTTCCCTCTCCGAACCCTCACACCAACAGCCTAGTTGGCACTAACAGGATTTGGGGTTATATGATAAAAATAAAGCCAAGAGACAGTAACAGGCCTCATGCATCAATACTATGATCTTGGGCCACAGACACCACCACCACACCCACGCAAGCAATGAAAAACACTCGTCCAGTTGGAGAATCATGTTACCAACATGATTGACCTGCGCAGGGTGCGCAACTGTAAATAGTCTAGACTCTCCTCTCCACCATACCCGACCAAAGACTGCTACCACACCTGAGGGTCCAAAGAAAGTCAGTTTTATGTGGGAAGACATCATATTATTTTGTCTGTTCCCTCTTCTTCCTGTCCTTGCTAGGCACCCAGCATCACATCCTAGCTCCCGCTTCCTGGCATCTGCTGTGATGTGCTCCGGTGTACATCCCCCGGAGAACTATGGCACGAAACAGGCGACATGCAATAGAGCAGAAACTAGAGCTTGCGTTTATGATGTAAGAGAGAAGATAACAGAGGTTTCTAAGTTTAGTTAATTATGCATACTATATTGTGGGTGGTAGTGGAAAAGGCTCTTCTGACGTACAGAGACACATAATGGCCCAGGAACTGAACCCCACAATTCATGTAACTGAGCACATTATATTATTGTAACTAGCAAATCAAAACCGTAATGTACATCGTCACATTAACAATGGGCTCGAGACCGACCACAAGTACAGTCCTTAGTTGATGTGTGTGGAGGGGCTACATTTAAGACACAAGCAACGGACATGTTTATCGTGCACACCTATCCACCGCTATCCACCGCTGTCCACTGGATGGGGGCGGTTACAATCACCCTCAGTTATCCCCAGTTTTGCTAACTGTAGGTAGTAATTGAATGGCTACAATTTCTCGTGTAAATATTTCAAAGTGATCTACATCTTTTGAGCATTTGTTATGAAGTTTTGTCTGAAGTCACTTATCTCTTTTCGCACTCCATCACATAGTGACGGAGGGTGTGCGAATACTTTAACTGACACTGAGAATTTACATTTGGTCAGGTGTAAATCGGCAAGTAATGAAAACAGAGGTCCTTGTAACAGAGTCTAAACAGTCTAAATCGGCAGATTTGTAGGAGTCTGCTGATTTTATTGGATGATCCAAAATATGTGTGTGGCTCTTCTTGAATGATAGTACGATAGATGGAATTACTGGTGTCGATTTCACTTTGCCCCCCAGATCTGGAAGGTTTTGTTGAGGTTTATGGTGCATTACTGCTCTCAAATAATAGACTGGCTAACTGAAGGTTATGTTTAAATGCATGATCGACCTGATGGATTGCCTTGACATGAAGAGGCCAACATAGAGGCCATTTTATGTGGATTCTCGTTACCATCATTAATAATTTGGTTGTATTTGTCTACTCTTAACCCTCACCTTTAAGACATAACATGCTCGTGTCAAGAAAGATAAAGGTGGAAAATATTAGAATAAAGTGAGCGAGAGAAAGCAACGAGAGTAAATAATGTATATATTAAATATATAATGATTCATTATATAATTAAATATATAATGAAAGGAAGATGGGGAGAGGGGGCATGAGGGTATTAAAGAGGAAGGGAAAGAAGGCGGAAGATAGGTTAAGTGGAGGGGAAACATAGACCGCGAGAGACAAGATGATGCATGGTGGGAGCGCAGAGAGCGATGAACAGCGCAGGATGAGTAAAGAGGGGGATCAAAGGAGAAGTAGAGAAACGAAGGACAAAGAGGTGAAAGACTTACAAAAAGAGAAGACACCACGTTGAATTGGACACAAAGGCAACACACACAAAGAAACAACAGGAAATAAGAACAATGACAATTAAAAACAAGTAGGAAAGAGTGAAAAAAGACGCAAAAGAAAGGGCAGAGAAATGTGGACAACTAAAAGATGGAAGAACAGAGGAACAATGTGGAAGAGCATATAATGGCTCTCAACCACAGCATCCTAGAGGGGGGAGAGGGGGGATGGTGGGAGAGGGGGGGGTGCTGGGAGGGGGGGGGCAGACACACACACAGACCGACCTACAAATACTCAGAAGCTTCATCCAAAGAAAAAGGATTAGCCTACATCAAGAGCTCTTCTGATGCCGACTAAGACTCTCATTAGAGTTATAACCGTCTGGTGCTTTTGTGTGGGGGGGGCCTGCCTCCCCCTCCCCCCCAATTATCTCAAGGTTGTCTACCAGGCCACCTCAACCATACTCCAACCATTCAACCCAACAATATCTACCCCACTTGCCCCACGGAACCATCCCTCAACCACTTGGACCAGACGGTAGAGCGATAGTCTTGCAGGTCGGTGCTCAAGCATTTCGACGGTCGGGGATTGAACGCCATTCCTTCCCTCAAAAGCATCCTAAATGTTTTATCCTCATATCCCAAGTACTATATAGTCATAGTGACTTGGGTTCCATGCCAAGTAATGTCATGGTGCGCTCTCTTGACAATAACAACGTTTACATCGAGTTGTTGAAAAGCGTGATCGTATACAATTATTGCACAAATGCATTATTGATTAAGAGTTGTGTGCTTGCTTAAAAGCGTCATATCAAATGTTACAACAAATATATCCATTTACAGTAACAATCAATAAATCAAACGAGTTTCATTAACAAGTCGACAAGCTGAAACTTAGTTCTACAACAAATATAACCCAAGTATATTATTGTTGTAGACGACCTTTGGGTAGGGAAAATATTCCCAGTCAAAAGAGGACATTTTTAGTCTTCAGGACTTACCATAGATGTATAAAGTACAAAAGAGGCTCACAACAGTCACTAACTTATTTCAAAGTGCTGAGTTGAAGTTTAATTTCAATTGTTGAATCACTTGTATTTTGGTAAAATACACACAAAGGGCTGAGGTAGCTCAAGCTATTCTCACCCCGTTCAATACAACGTGCTCATACATATGTTTATTGTTTGTGATGTGTGTTTATATATTGCCGAACATTCTGCGATGATTCAAGAAGATTATTGATGTGTGTATTCGTGTAGGTGATTGACTGTGTATGTATATGCATATATGTATATATATGTACCTGTATCTATGATATATACATGTACACATATTAATGTTAGTAATTGTGTAACTAGCGTCAAAAGATTCACCGTTAGTTAAACGAACTAGTCGGCCGAATCGCCGCGTGTTTCTCCGGATTACCGGTATCCGGTTTCGGGAGTTTTGACACATGTCGGGTGATGGCAATTAAGGTCGGAACTCGAGCCGCAACCGTGACTTGGCACTGTCTTGCTGGGGCATCATAAATGGGTAGACAAGTGCTAGTTGAGCAATTAGTGACCCACGTTATGTATTTGGCGGTGCTATAGATGGTTGTGGCGCCTAATTGGATGTGGGGGGGGGGAGAGAGAGAGAAAGATCTGGTATTTTCAGAGAGAAAGACAAAATGATAGCATATGCTTCCTCACTACCAAAATCTTGATTACCTATATCATCTCCCGCAGTCCCAAGGACCCCCCCCCTCCCTCCCCCGAAAGACCCCCCCCCCGTCCCCTCCGACGTCGTTCCAAAGGGGAGGGGGGGGGAACGGCCGTTGTACGTAACCCTTCATTATCCCCCAGCCAAGCGTCCTGTGTTGTAGCTGACAGCGGGAAGATTTTATAGTGGTGTTCTCGGAAGGTGTTACTGAAAGTTGGCTCCCAAGTGGCAGGTGGGAAAGAGGTGTTAAGAGGAGAGGGAGGAAGAGCAGCGTGGGAAGGGGATGGGACGGGACTGACATATAATACAGAGCAAGAAGATGAAAGGTATGGATAAAATGATAGGTCAAGAGTGGTTGTGGTGTCACTGGAAATCCATCCACACACATTCGTGACACCACCTGTGTGTGTGTGTGTGTGTGTGTGTGTGTGTGTGTGTCTCACACGCGTGACACCAGCTAGCCACGACATGACTAAACGTTATCGCTGGTGTCGCAGCCGGTGACAAACGTGACACACGAAAGACACACACACACATTACGACAGTACTTTCTTTCGGCAGACTTCACAGTTAAATGAGAAAAGACCGTTCACAAAAGTTAGTTGGGTTGATAGGTTTTTTTCTGTTATATATTGTACCCAGCGTTAAACACCGTCATCTTAGGGTCTAAATAATTAATAGATTGTCTTTTCAGACAAATCGTCGTTTGTGTTGTATTGCTTTTAAACCCAAAACGGTGATGACAGAAATCACTTTTATTCACGTCGATTCACGCTTCATTCAAATAATAAATTCTAACAAAAAACGCTAATGAATGATTCTGTCTGTATATTACGAGTGAGAATACAGCATTACATCTATTCAATGTGTTGCAATGAGCATACTTTCTTCCTCAGTATTGGGATGTTTATGATGAACGTGTGGAGGTGACTTTAGGTGACCTCCACAGGGGTCATCTTGCTTTTAGATGAGAGGTCGTTGATTAGTGGTAACCAGAATTTCCTAATGCTTGCAACCAGGCTGTGATTCGTACGTCAGGCTGAGACAAGCCGCGTCCAACAGCCTGGTTGACCAGTCCAGCAACCAGGAGGCCTGGTCGACGACCGGGCCGCCGGGACGCTAAGCCCCGAAAGCACCTCAAGCTAACCTCAAGGAAGACCTGAAAATTCTATATTTCCATGCCTGTGTAATCTCTCGTAATGTTTATTGATAAGAACATTAATGTGTTCATTTTGCAATGAACGATAGTAACAAACATAATGCGCAATATGTTAGGTGAATGAGTATAATATTGGAATGCACCTGAACCTGAGTCATATGTTATATTTATGTACCTAATTATAAGTTTCCCCCTTTTATTGTAAATGCGTCTGATAGAACGGCTGTGGAAGATAAATTGTTCACATCTACAAATAGACATTCGTGAATCGAGGTATTCTAAGATACAAATAATGTTTTATACATGGCAAATGACGTGCTACTCAATACATTACTTACACAGCAAATTGCAGTTAATATTGCAAGTCTTAAACTGCTTGATCATCTTAAGGAGATTTCTAAGTGGTATTGATGGTCTAAGGTAACCTGTAAAAATCTGCGAGCAGTTTAGTATGTCGTGTGCAGAAAAGAGGAAGGTTGAGAGAAGATGTGAATGGGAAGAGATGCTCCCGAGGGCAGCATCATGTGTGACAACGTGGGAAATCCACTCCTGCCAGAATCAAAATTCTGTCGACGAAAGCCAAATGCGAAGATTATTCGAAGTAGAGACGTGGTATTTTTTTTCCTTTTAATAGGTAAAAAGGAGCTGACGAAAGGAGTAAAAGGAGAAAGAGATAATTGTAAGAGGAAGAAAACACGTGGATGGTGGTAGAAAATGTGGAAGAGGGTAAGAGAGGGAGAAGCAAAGAAGAAAGATACATGTATCTCGTCTATTTTCCTCCAACATATGTGGGAAGATGATGGAGAATAACCTTTTCTTTTTTCCTCACCATTCCTCCTCATTAAACAGGAGGACGTGGATTATTGGTCCATCGTAACGACACCTGGATAAACACACGAACGTCTTTTGTCTCATCCCCCCCCCCACCGTCGACCCCATCATCCATTACACACACAATAACAGCAGAAGTCGTGGAAGCCACCTCCATCCACAAATCAAGACGATTCCACGAGTAATTAGAACAAATCGCAATTGAACTATAACACCACCATAGGTACAAACGACGCTATACTAAGCGGGGTATTGACCTTACCTATCATTACGGAGAGAGTGTAAGTGTACCTCTCACCCAGACAGTCCCCAAAAGGTCACTTCCGTTATATCCCCATCTAAAATATTTACCGTTTTCTGTGAGGGTGTGACATCATAGATCAGGTCCAATTGTTTACATTAAACCCTTCGTATTTTCCAGCGTGGAGGGGAGGGGAGGGGTTGGGGGGGGGGGGAATGGAGAGGAATGAGAGGCAAGGTGGGGCACAAGGAAACTGCCTCTATGAAGGAACATATGTTCTCCAATCCTTTTCCACTTTCCTTTCCTCTTCCCTCCCTCTCTCTGTTCCTCCTCTCACCCCCCCCCCCAATCACCGGCCCCCCCCCTGTAAGAAAGGGGGGGGGAAGTTGGATTATGACAAAGGGTGTGTGGGTGTGGCGTCGTTGTGGGTGGGGCAGACGTGTGGGTGTGAGGCGACGGGGTGTAGGTAAACGTGGTTTCTGGTCCGTTTTTACAAGCGGGAATATACCCTAAGTGAGAATAGAACACGGCTCCTTACCTGATACTCCTTCACTCCAGAGTAACAACGCAATCACCACGAAGGTACAACTTTCACCACACAGCCATTACATTCAACATTCACCATATTCACCAGCCCAATAGGCAACCCATTCTCGACTGCGTCCGTGGGATCGACCGCTGGATAAAATGGACTTTTTATAAATTTCAACCCGTCCTCGCAAATTCGTATAGTGAAATACGTTCGTATAGTCAATATTGACTAGTATCTCACCTATGCACGTATTTGACTATACGAATTTGCGAGGACGGGTTGATAACCTTGTACATGAGAACATTCCCGTTATGAATGAACAGCATTAAATATAAATTAATTATATTAGCACTGTTACAAACCCGACTACATCGTCGGAGTATGGAGTAGCGACGTCAGCGCCATCTGTGAGTCTGCTCCCTCACCCTCCACGGTATCAGACGTAATGTGGACAATGCCACCTGGTGGTGGCTGTTTAATACCTGCTAAAGGCTCAAGATTCCTGCCTTGGTCAGCCAGAGGAGTTGCTGTGGATGACCTCTGGTCGCCACCTCGCCAGAGATCAATTCGTATCACAACAGATGGCGCTGAATGTCGATGCCAGTCAGTAAGTGGTATTTCCTAGTTTCACCAGTACCGGCCAGTTTAATGATGACGTGTCTATATCCACAGAGGCGACGTAGGGCTGCAGTGGTACGGAGACGAGCAGTCTACCCTGGGCAGCCGAATCTCTCCCTACTTAGTCGTCAAGCAGAATTAAGTGAGCCGCCGCCGAAAAGGAACTGTGCTTTCTGCCAGTGGAGTGGCAGATACCACAGTGAACGAATTCGGCGTATCCCAGGACTGGCTAGGGGAAGTGACGACCGGCAGTAGAGTGCCTGTTTAGCAACGGGCTAGCAACGCTTTTCAGAGGCTCCTGCCAGGGGTTCGCTACCCAAGTTTGTAATAGGCCCGTCATAGAGGCCTATGACGGGCCTCTCGCTGACGGGCCTCTACACGGTTAGTGACTGCCAGCACCAGGCTGGAGAGAGAACGTCAGTGATTGTGGGCATTAACAAGAGGCACCTGGTGCTACTGTCGGTAGGCTGGCCCATGACAAGGGTAGACTGGTTGGTGTTTCCCAGTACCGTCCTCAGTCAACAGTCGTGTTTCCTCAACACACAGTGGTTAAGCACTCTATGGTAACGATGCAGTGTCCTATGTGAGAGCGACACATAAAATGAGGTAATATATTATTACCACTTTTCCACGTGTAGTAATACGTGATGGATATTTACATAACACTTCATCCTTATTCACCTTATATGTAAGTTGTGTTCACTTCAGCTCCCTCCCCCCCCCCTCCCCTTGTTTTTTTTTTTTTTTTTTATACTTTCATTACCTAGCCTACTCTTTGAAAGCCGCTACCGACTTGGGGTCGGATACTATACTAGTATTTCGGGTCACAGATAAAGAACCCGGTTGCGACCCATAGTGGCCGTAACAAGGACATTGTGCATATATAGGTTAGGTTAGGTGGTTAGGTCTGTTGGTGATTTTTTTTTGTAGTACGTTGGTGAAGCATTTCATAGCCTTGTGGTTCGAACAAAATTCGTCAGCGAAGCATTTGTTCCGGAAGTGTTCGAACGCCAACAGTTGTGAGTCGTGTGTAAACAGTTTATGAATGAAAAAACAGGGGGGGGGGGTTGGCGGGTTCACGGAATGTACTTTCGGTCTTTGTTTGGAGGACGGGCTGCAATATGCTATTACATGTGTTCGGCCTCCATGCAGAGCCGTCAGTTAAGGGTTAGCTTCTGTGAACGTGCCTACTGTTAACTGCCCTTAGACAGTCCCCAGTCATTAACTGAACTGTTCAGGCTTGTTCAGTGTTGCTACTGATGTCTACACGGTCACTTTTTTTACATATATAACATTTACAAGATATGTTTTTATGTATCGCACACTTATGAAAGTTTCTTTTGCAGTGTACCTAATGCGGATGGAAGGCGTGGAGAAATCCTCTTAACGGAGACAGGCTAAGGGCAGGAGAGAAGATAAGGAGCTGGGACAGGAAGAAAAGAAGCCTTGAAGCAAGAGTAGTGAGCATGAAGGAGCGAGCGAAGATGGAAACATCCAGATAGGCCTAACTACGGTTTTGAAATCAATATGACTTTGGACTTGAATTTCATTTGTGGCCATTTCTAAACGGCTATGATTAGCAAAGACTTATTGGCCAATCGAAGTCTTCTTTCCTGCAGTTTGTAATGAAAATATTAGTTCTCAATATGTACGAAATGCCCAGCGATTTATAGCTTCTGAAAGCTGCGTGTGGAATATTATACATTTGCCTGGTTCGGTTACTGTTCTGACCATGCAATGTTATTGCGCGAATTCGCCTTGGCTATAAGCACATGACATTTGCCAAGTTAGTTTATAAACCTTTATGAATTTACTAGAACAGTGAGACTGAATAGTGTTGAGATTGTATTGTTGATTGTCAAACCGTAAGTGTGATATTCTGATAACGATTTAGACCTGAAGTAGTTGTGATGCAAAATGTACAGTTGATGGTACAATAGGTCTTGTTACGATTTTTCAAATGTCGTGCAGTATCCAAATGGACAACTTCAAATTGAAAGCTGCATAATTGGTGTAAAGAATGTTCATTTTTATCTCCTATGAACCCATCCCTGCCCTTGTGTGCTAGTGCACAATTGAAAGGGGACTGAACCAACTACATTGAAACATATATGTAATAAATGTACGAATATATTAGACTGTATACACACATGCTTCCGCCTACAGTTTAGACGTATTGTCTTGTGTATGACCCTCTGTCCTGTGCGACAGTGAATGCCAGCATTATCCTCACTCTGTTGTAATTAAATTTGCCTAATCTGGAGTATTTAGTCAAGCCTTAATAAACATCTTATAAAACAATTTTAATGCTCGCGTCCTGAATACTTTGGCTTTCGCCATCTGTCTTTCACGTGGGTTGTCAATTATATTTAATTACACATTTAAAATGAGCTGCAAGGGCGTGTTTCGGGTCTTCTGCAAGCTGCCTTTCTGCTGCTGAGTCCATATACATAGAAAAATATTCAGGTACTTCGCTCAGATCCTCCAGACGTTATTTGTGAATCTAGTCGATTCACAAATAACTACCTGCGGCGCTGCAGGTAGTGTTGTGTACCTGCAGTGTACTAGGTGAGCACAATATCCAAGAGTAACGTAGATGCGTTGTTAAAATAACGTAGATTATACGTTGGAAACCCAGCCGATTCCGAGGATAGGAATTGTGTCCGATTCCGAGGATTGGGCCGATTCCGAGGATTGGGGCCGATTCCGAGGATTGGAATTGTGGCAGATTCCGAGGATTGAGCCGATTCCGAGAATTTGGCCGATTTCGAGGATTGGGGCCGATTCCGAGGATTGGAATTGTGTCCGATTCCGAGGATTGGAATTGTGTCCGATTCCGAGGATTGGGCCGATTCCGAGGATTTGGGCGATTCCGAGGATTTGGCCGATTCCGAGAATTTGGCCGATTCCGAGGATTGGGCTGATTCCGAGGATTGGGCCGATTCCGAGGATTGGGCCGATTCCGAGAATTTGGCCGATTCCGAGGATTGGGGCCGATTCCGAGGATTGGGCTGATTCCGAGGATTGGGCCGATTCCGAGGAT
Organism: Procambarus virginalis; assembly: GCA_020271785.1. Classification (NCBI taxonomy): domain Eukaryota; kingdom Metazoa; phylum Arthropoda; class Malacostraca; order Decapoda; family Cambaridae; genus Procambarus; species Procambarus virginalis. The sequence continues at coordinate 3,213,763 of WNGS01166011.1, read as the reverse complement.
TTGGCCGATTCCGAGAATTTGGCCGATTCCGAGGATTGGGCTGATTCCGAGGATTGGGCCGATTCCGAGGATTGGGCCGATTCCGAGAATTTGGCCGATTCCGAGGATTGGGCTGATTCCGAGGATTGGGCCGATTCCGAGGATTGGGCCGATTCCGAGGATTGGGCCGATTCCGAGAATTTGGCCGATTCCGAGGATTGGGGCCGATTCCGAGGATTGGGCTGATTCCGAGGATTGGGCCGATTCCGAGGATTGGGCCGATTCCGAGAATTTGGCCGATTCCGAGGATTGGGCCGATTCCGAGGATAGGAATTGTGGCCGATTCCGAGGATTTGGGCCGATTCCGAGGATTTGAGCCGATTCCGAGGATTTGGGCGATTCCGAGAATTTGGCCGATTCCGAGGATTGGGCCGATTCCGAGGATTGGAATCGGCCAAATTCTCGGAATCGGCCCAATCCTCGGAATCGGCCAAATTCTCGGAATCGGCCCGAGGATTGGGCCGATTCCGAGGATAGGAATTGGGGCCGATTCCGAGGATTGAGCCGATTCCCAGGATTGGGCCGATTCAGAGAATTTGGCCGATTCCGAGGATTGGGCCGATTCCGAGGATTGGAATTGTGGCCGATTCCGAGGATTGGGGCCGATTCCGAGGATTTGGCCGATTCCGAGGATTTGGCCGATTCCGAGGATTGGGGCCGATTCCGAGGATTTGGCCGATTCCGAGGATTTGGCCGATTCCGAGGATTGGGGCCGATTCCAAGGATTTGGCCGATTCCGAAGATTGGGGCCGATTCCAAGGATTGGGGCCGATTCCGAGGATTTGGCCGATTCCGAGGATTTGGCCGATTCCGAGGATTTGGCCGATTCCGAGGATTGGGGCCGATTCCGAGGATTTGGGCGATTCCGAGGATTTGGCCGATTCCGAGAATTTGGCCGATTCCGAGGATTGGGCTGATTCCGAGGATTGGGCCGATTCCGAGGATTGGACCGATTCCGAGAATTGGCCGATTCCGAGGATTGGGGCCGATTCCGAGGATTGGGCTGATTCCGAGGATTGGGCCGATTCCGAGGATTGGGCCGATTCCGAGAATTTGGCCGATTCCGAGGATTGGGCTGATTCCGAGGATTGGGCCGATTCCGAGGATTGGGCCGATTCCGAGAATTTGGCCGATTCCGAGGATTGGGCTGATTCCGAGGATTGGGCCGATTCCGAGGATTGGGCCGATTCCGAGAATTTGGCCGATTCCGAGGATTGGGGCCGATTCCGAGGATTGGGCTGATTCCGAGGATTGGGCCGATTCCGAGGATTGGGCCGATTCCGAGAATTTGGCCGATTCCGAGGATTGGGGCCGATTCCGAGGATAGGAATTGTGGCCGATTCCGAGGATTTGGCCGATTCCGAGGATTTGGGCGATTCCGAGAATTTGGCCGATTCCGAGGATTGGGCCGATTCCGAGGATTGGAATCGGCCAATTCTCGGAATCGGCCCAATCCTCGGAAATCGGCCAAATTCTCGGAATCGGCCCGAGGATTGGGCCGATTCCGAGGATAGGAATTGGGGCGATTCCGAGGATTGAGCGATTCCCAGGATTGGGCCGATTCAGAGAATTTGGCCGATTCCGAGGATTGGGCCGATTCCGAGGATTGGAATTGTGGCCGATTCCGAGGATTGGGGCCGATTCCGAGGATTTGGCCGATTCCGAGGATTTGGCCGATTCCGAGGATTGGGGCCGATTCCGAGGATTTGGCCGATTCGAGGATTTGACGATTCCGAGGATTGGGGCATTCCAAGGATTGGCCGATTTCCGAAGATTGGGGCCGATTCCAAGGATTGGGGCCGATTCCGAGGATTTGGCGATCCGAGGATTGGCCGATTCCGAGGATTTGGCCGATTCGAGGATTGGGGCCGATTCCGAGGATTTGGCCGATTCCGAGGATTTGGCCGATTCCGAGGATTGGGGCGATTCCAAGGATTTGGCCGATTCCGAAGATTGGGGCCGATTCCAAGGATTGGGGCCGATTCGAGGATTTGGCCGATTCCGAGGATTGGCGATTCCGAGGATGGGCAGATTCGAGGATTGGGCAGATTCGAGGATTGGCCGCGATTCCTATTCTCGGAATCGCCCCGATTCCGAGGAATTGGGCCCCGTCACTACCTGCCTTCCACCACCACCATCAACCCGACATCGGATGCTAAATTAATAAAGAAAAATATCTGTACGTTGATTTTGTGACAAATGTTTTTTTACTTAGGAATTTTAAACTGTAGAAGCATATTTTTTATATGGAGAAGTTGCCTCGAAGCAAGCAAATAAAGAGGCATCAAGGTCACGTAATTGTGGCAGCCTATTTACAATCGTTTTTTTTTTTCCATGGTCCATTATTTCGTGCTTTTAGAAACATTTCAAACTCAACGGTTAGCACAGCTTTGAAAAGCTGTCTAGGAACGTTGTGTCAGCTTAAAATGTTTGCTGGCTTCTGACGTAGAAATAGTCAAAGCAACGTTGAATTAATATGTTTCACAGTTGGATTGACATTGAATCGACGTTACTCGACTTTTGAATGACGTTGAATGAACGTTGGAATGGGGGGGGGGGGAGCATTGATGATTCAACGGTGAACAACGTTTGTACGTTATTCCGACATCGAATGAACTTTTACGTGTATTCAACTTTATTTCAAAGCTGTTTCGTTGTGGGATGCAGTTTGAATCAAATCCACATGGACGAGATTCGAACCCTCATCACGGCCCGAGAGGATCCCAGACGCGCTTTAATAGACTAGCCTCGACATGGTAAAAGTGGAACGCCAGGTTGCAATTTCTGACCTCACACGGATCAATTATTTTACCATAATAAGGCCTAACGATTAAGGCGCGTCTGGGATCTTGTCGTGAGTGTGCGTGTGTTTATTACGACGAAGAACGCCCCTGTAGACGTAATGATCAAGAACTATTCCACAGAAGATTAAAAGTCAGATATTTTAGATATAATGAAACGGTTAACCTTCCGGAAGAAGCACAGTATTTAGTATCCTACAGCGGTGCGTAAAATATACCAGACACGCAACCCTAGCTCTTATCCTGCATTATCTTTCTCTACATTTCAATCATGGAACGTATCTTTTTAAAGGGAGTTAAGTTATCTTTGCTTGACGGTCAATCCCTCACAAGTCGAGCCTGGTCTTGTGCCAGGGCTTGGGGTTCTGGGAGTTCTTCTACTCCCCATCAACCAGGTATCAACCAGGTATCAATCGGCAAATAATGATTTAAGATTGTTATATGATCCCGGAAGCTACACAAGGTGGTGGGAACAACGGCCCCGTGGCCGGTCTACGTCCAGCCTTCCGGTTGAAAGGGAGAGAAGAATCCCTAGACCTCTCTCAAGGTACGCTTTAACTTGGATGAAAGCAACAGCCTGTTGGCTACAAATAAGACTCAGGCGATTCCTCTTGGACCAAGCTCAGCTAAGAATCACCTATTTCTGCGATTTGAAATTGCTCGAATGATAATGATTCTACTTCGTGTATTAGGCCTATTTATTATTAGCCCTATGCATATATTCTCGATTTGCCACTCCGTTAAAATGTACGTTTATTGTTAAGGAAACAGTTGCAGACCCAAGCAACCCACCTAGATAAACTCAACCACAGGTAAGAATAATCTTGAGTTGTATGTATGTCAAAGCTCATCAACTGATGAATATGAACACATCGCCCAAAAACATTCGAATGATGATTACTGGCTCAGCTCGGAGGGAGTAATCCGTAATATCGTGCCGACGTGACCATTAACAGGCAAACAGAAATCACCCTGCTGTAACAACCCATTATTGGTAAGATTAAATGACCAGAACAAACGACGTGTCTCCTGGAGGCTGTCTCGTGGCTCCTCCCAAGCCCAAAGTCACCCCTACCCCCCACCACCCATTTCCACCAACGCCTAATCATCCCAAGCTCATCCCAGGGGATGAGTCAGCGTGTTGGGATTCTGACTCATCTTTCCAACACCAGTGCGAAATCATTCTACATCATCAAGTTACGTAGAAAGAAACTCATTAACTCGAAGCCATTCTTCACGGTAATCTCGTGTATTCTTACCTCTAAGTGCCGTCCAGACCACTAGAGCCAGGAGGACCACCAGACCGGAAACACAATAACCACCATCAGACCGCAAGACTGATGGCGAGACCAAGAAGCAACCGTCGCCAGACATTGTGGCAGGAGACGGCAGGCCTGTTGTCTTAACGAACATCTTCACGAGCACGTGATGGCCGCCCAAATTGACGAGGTCCTCTCCGTAACAGCCTCTTGAGTCGTTCGCCAAGAGGTGTTACGATGTCATGAGGCTCCGTCACGGCCTCCTCCAGCGCCGACCAGGAAGATTATCAATTACTCAAAGGTTTAACGAGGCAGTGCAGTGTTTTATGAATAATTGCTGGGGATTTATGGGGAGTTGGTGAGGCTGTGTGCAGTGGCAAGGTGGAGCAAGGTGAGGACAAGTGCTCGTTGAGCTAGCCAGAGTAGTAGTAGTAATAGTAGGCACATCCATCAGTCTCAGGAGACTATGGAGTTGCGCTCTGGTTGTCGGTCTGGAGTAGCCTCTCCAGGGGCCAAAGCCAAGGCAGATCGATATGGGGGGAGAAGCTGTCACCTATGCAGCTGATTACCATGCAGAAAGGTAATCTCACTCGGCTCGCTCAACGACCAGAGTGCGCACAGAATATATATCATGTCACTCTGCTGTTGTATCACGTTGGCTCTAGATTGTTATAACCAACTAGATGTTGCAACAATGCAGGTAATCCTAGTGAGATGATTCATCGATAGGGTGAAGCTGTGTCTTTCCGTTTTGGTTTAGAGGAGAGAGATAGTATTGAAGACGATTGAGGACAAAAAAGTAATCCAAGATTCCATACAATTAAACATTGAGCAACAGCATAGCGGCATCCCTTATTGCTCTGGGTTACTTGAAGGACATAACTCGAGCACAAGTACTCCTCAAGCAGCAACCAATGGATGTGGCCCTGCTGGCCACTCCAAGCAATAGCCTGTTAGATCAGTTTATCACAAGACAAAACCTACCCTCAGGCGGGGCTTTAGGAAACTGGAAGAACTAGTGGACCCACTCCAGGTATAACCTACAGACAAATATGCAGGACCTGTATCCATCAACATATACACAACACTTACGAAACCGGTACAACTTCTTGATGAATCAAGAATCAAATAGGTCTGAACTGTCTAAATTATTGTACAAACCACCCAAGAAGGTAACTGCACACAGGATTCTTAGTCAATCTCGTCGTCTTTGCTTTCATTCCAACAAATTTTGAAAACGTCAAAGAAAATAACAAAATACAGTATGCCTCCTGGGCCTCATTTCGCAGGTACTTAGAAACAAAATTTCTACGACTCGAGTCTCTCCAAGAAATATTCATATGCTCTATGTTGTACTTTTCTATTTGTTTAAGATCCTGTTACATATCCCCTTCATTCAAACTGTTTCATTTGTTGCTAAGATGAGTCACATTAACGTGGCTGAAGTATGTTGACCATACCACACACTAGAAGGTGAAGGGACGACGACATTTCGGTCCGTCGTGGACCATTCTCATGTGTGGTCTGGTCAACAAACTATATTTTAAGTTGTGGAAGCCATCTCCTTCTTCTTGGTACTGTAACTGAATGAAGGTGTGGAACTACTTCTATGTCGAACGTGGCCTGAAGTTATAACGCCACACAACACGTCCAGCTTTTCATGCCCCGCCTGTATTAGCCAACACTTTCCCTTATGGAGGACTGGTCGAGACCGGGCCTCAGGGCCGTTGATCCCGGAAGGTATACCTTACCTTGTGTAAGACTCTCTCTCTCCCTTTCGTTCACCCAACTACTCTCCTTAAAATATAATCAGCAATTCGGAGGCAAATTTCACACGGGAGGAGCTTTCAGAGCCGTGCCCGACCACCTGGAGGGGGGGGGGGAGTTTGGCTCCATATCTTCTGGTCGACTTTTGACCCTTTGGCAGACGGGGGAGGAGAGGAGAGAAAAAAAGAACATTAACGGAGGAAAGTGGGGAGGAAGGTAGGGAAGAGAGAGAGAGCTGGTGAGACCTGCCTTCCTCTCCTAACGATTTAACGTCAAATTTCAAGTAGTTTTTGTCTGGCCTAACTAAAAGCGTAGAAAGGTAATCTACCAGGCATGACGCTAGCCCCCGTCTCCGGTCCCACTACCCCCCCCCTCCCTCCTCTGGGAAAGGGATATAGACGTTGCAGAGATGACTATCCCATTTCCATATCCGGATAAAGGGAGGACATTCCGCCTTGTTGTTGTGTCTTGGGTTACATATTGGGCTCGGGTAATTAGGAGCTCATTGCACTCAAAACATGAAAGCTAGCACCAAGAATTGTCGACGTTGGATGGGATTAAACTATATACATTATATACGTATATATATAATTTATATATACATGTAATGATGATTATATGTATAATGTCTACCATATATACATATTTGTAGCTAGTAGCATCACATGTGATAATGATCAGCTAAGCAAGTGACAAACGAACTATGAGGTTCAGTTCCTGAACCCATTATGTGCCTCTATAACCCTTCTACCACCACCCACGGGATGGGATAGGGTGCATAATGACGACAAATGTTTACTCAAATCTTTCTTTATCTTCAGAAGTTCATATACATATACGGCTTTAGGGAAATGCAAAATGCCGCGAGAATAAATGCAGGAGTATATATACTAAATATACTGCCATACTAGCTTTGTAATATATAATTATACTTATATACTGGATAATTATATAAGTAAGTATATACACAGTGTTGTTGTAACCCTTCCACGTGCTAATATCAGGACCAGAAGGTACCCCGCAACCACTTGGACGCTCGGATCGAACTTAGAACTGCTGGAAGCGAGGTCCTCACTGTATACCGACCGGAACAAGAGCACAAAATGTGGTGGGAAGATAGCCCTTATCAACCAATCACTCTCTCCTTACTATTACAAGATATGATCTCTTGCTAGAAGGCAAATTACAGATGCAATGATTTAGGATCGGGAGAAAGTAATTTGGAGAGGGGTAGAGATGGGAAGGGATAAGAGGAGAGATAGGGATAGACAGAGGGAGTGAATAGTGAAGGAGAGGAGATAAAAAGGAGAAAGGCACAGGATAACGAGGAAGTAGAGTGCAGGTAAAAATAAAAGAAAGGGGGGAAGAGAAAGTCAAGAAAGGAAAGCCAATTAGTGGAACAGAATAGAAAGGAGCAAGGTGAAAGAGGAGGGTAGAGGAAAAGGATTTAAAATAGCACAAATAAACAGGGGCGATCGGGTATAAGAGAAAGGAGAAAGAGTGAGAGGCGAGGTAAAACATTCATAATGATGTCGTCTCCCCTCTTCTCTTCCCTTTTATTGTATGAGACAAAAAAGGGAAGGAGAAAGAGAGAAATAGAGGAATAAACGCGGGGTGAACAGGTAAGAGACATAATAAGAGACGGATTCAGTACAAAAGAACAGACAATGGAGAGAAAGATACGAACAGCAAGGTAAGAGGAGGGAGGGGGAGAGAGAGAGAGAGTTTCGTAGAGAGCGCGAGTCTCTCTCCCTAAGTTGAGGTTAGACGTGTTTTCTCACCTCTCTCTCTAAGTTGACACTGGTTTTTTGGTTAAACTAACACTATTTTCATTGGTTCTAGTGTTAGGTTTTCGCTATAGACAAGGTTGTCTATTCAAACATATCATTTATAAAATATAATGTCTACAGGGCCACAAACATCTACAGTGAATACTACCGATTCAGCCTAACCGATAGTCGCAAAAAACTGTATCTCTTTTAAAATCTTTAAGTCATTGAGTATCAGTGATTTAACAAGTTAGTTATTATTGCTCACCCAGAAGGCAGTCAAGACAAGAACATCTCGGTAGTGCAGTCGGGGTCGTTCTCGACTCACAACCTTTAATTCCAGGTTCGCATCCCAGGCCGGGACAGAAATGGTGGGCAAATAAGTAAATAAACAAATAAAAAAAGTAAATAGGTACCTGGGAGTTAGTCAGCTTGTTGTGGGGTTCCACCCTGGGCGGGGCGGGGTCTGTAATTCGACCTGGGGAGGGGGGCGGGGGGACATCGATATAAGCTTAACATGTATAATCCCCCAACACAGTTTTGTATAATTGCATATGATATACATTATACAGCCAAGCATTGTACACATTCCAATGTTTTCCAAGAGTCTGAATTAAAATGTTAATGGGTGGATTAATGTGTAATTTGTAAAATTTTGCCCCAAAGGAGAATAAGGAGTTTGTTGGGTAGCATCACTCATCCCGCGAGTGAGCATAACGCCACATAAGATCGTTTGAAAGATTAACGTTATCAACATATATAATCTTAAATAAAACATTAACGTTGCTTTACCTATGGATCAACGTTAATCTACGTAGGCCCATATCTTGCAATGATTTCGGGGTTTAAAGTCGAGGACCGTACCTAGTCCTTGACGGAGGATGTTAACTTTATATATAACTAGTTATATATAACGTTGTCACTAGGTAAACCTAACCCAACCCCAAGCTATCCAATACTAACCAAAATATTGATTATATGGTGTGGAAACAACCTCTTGACCTCGCATATAATCATAGAACTGTCAAATTAATTGTTTTCGCCTCTGATTTCAGATTCCGCTGATCTTAAACGTGGACTGTATGTTGGTGACGCTCCAGGACTCGCTAGAGGACTCGTCTTAAAAAACAACAATAAAACACTAGCGACAAACTTCGACAAGAGAGTACTGTAGCCACCATCGTCATGGACTAATTATTGTTCCAATCCGTCCTAGACTGAAGTGGATTCCA
>WNGS01166011.1:3181423-3203896 GCA_020271785.1 Procambarus virginalis | reverse complement strand
TCTCTACATCTAAGATTTGTGCTATGACTTTTACTCGGAGCGTGTCGTTCTTCGTCCTTCTTTGTCGCTTTATGGTCACCCCATGTGTACAAGGATTCCGCTAAGCTTTTGGGGTTATTTTTAACACTCGTTTGTCTTGGTCGCCCCATATCTCTTACCTCCGTGTTGAATGCTCTAAGGCCCTTACCCTCCTTCGGGTATTGTCCCATACTTCTTGGGAGCGGATAGGCGTGCACTACTCGCTTACATTCCTCTCTCGTCCTGTCTAAGCTCGATTATGGTTGCCCTGCTTACTCGTCTGCTTCTCCTTCTACTCTTCGCCGTCTTGATGCTTTGCACCATACTGGGTTGCGCCTCAGTTCTGGTGCCTTTCGTTCGACTCCCGTCCTTAGCTTGTATGTTGACACTGGCTTCCTATCTCTCCAGGACCGCCGTGATCGTTACTGTCTTCGCTATCTTGCGCAGTCCTGCATCATCCTTCCTCTCGCCTCTGTCGTGCTTTAACTTTTACCCCTCTTGCGGTTCCTGTTCCTCTTCACCACCTCCCTTTTTCTGTCTGGTTATTGCGCTTACAGGATTCTCTTTCAGTTCGTATTTCTAATATTTCTACTCGTGTTGTTCTTTCTTTTACCCCGTGGAGAGTCCCCCTTCCGCAGTTTTGTACATCCTTAACCCCATCACTAAAGCTTTTACCCACTCCTACGGTTCTCAAACGCCTTTTCTTTGAGCACTTTTCTTCTCGCTCTCACTCTGTTTCCGTCTTCACCAATGGGTCTAAATCTGCAGACGATGTTGACTACTCCATTGTTTTTCCTGATTGCACTTTATGCTAGTCTCCGGAGGTAAGCGACACATATAAGTTCTGCTGTGAAGATGCTATTCTCTATGTCTCCTGCTTTCTTGTTGTCAAAGAGCAATCTTCTTTTGTAGTTGTTGTTGACTCTCGTAGTGCCCTCGTGGCTCTCGGGTCCTTTAATCCGGTTCATCCAGTGGTTGTCAAGATCCAGCATTGGCTGTTTCTTGTTCACAGTAAATTGAAGTCGGTTGAGTTTTGTTGGGTTCCCAGCCATATTGGTGTCTCTTTAAATGAGCGTGCGGATGCTGCCGCCAGGGAAGCTGTCTGCTCTTGTCTCATTCCTCGTAAAGGTATTCCTTATTCCGACTTCTACCCGGTTATCAATTCCTCCATCCTAACTTGTTGGCAGGCTTATTGGTCGACTGTTATTGGTAACATACAACTCTTAAGAGTACGCAGTGTATCCTTGTGGCCGTCCTCCTACCACCGTAACCGGCGATAGGAAACGGCTCTGGTGAGGTTGCGTATTGGCCATACTCGCTTAACGCATGGTCACTTGATGGAGTGCCGCCCTGCTCCTTATTGTCCTAATTGCATTGTCCCCCTTACGGGCATGCATATCCTTGTTGAATGTCCTAACTTCCGGGACGAGCGTGTGTCTTATTTTCCTACCGTCCCCCGCGGTCGCTTGTCCCTCGATAGTATTCTTGGTGACTCAGATACTTTTGATATCGTTCGCCTTATGCGTTTCTGTTCTCGTATTGGCATCCTTGGTGATATTTAGCGCCCTCTGATTATCCCACACATTGGATGGTGCTACATAGCCTTCCCGGTTTGATGCCTTCTTTTGATAAACAAAATGCGATGTGAAGAAGTAATTATTTTTTTATTTGCAAGATATCGCTAAACAACTAACGATGTGGATTACGTTATTGGGACATCGCTCATGTGATTTTGGGGCTTAATAATTCATAAATATGCGAATAAACACATTTTCAAGATGTCAACGTTTGAGGGACGAAATTGCTTCAGGTTGGAGCACGACAACCGTGCTGCGGCGTTGTCTCGTTTAACGAAGGACTGTCTTCCTTAACTCACAGTCAAGGGTGGGACACAGTCAACTGGTGTTGACTGTGTCCCCACAGTCAACTGGTGGGACACGACAACTGGTCGTGTCCCACCAGTTCATTTTGTTGACTGGTACACCAGTCTACAAAATGGTGGTCACTACATCATCCTTGTCTTTGGAGAACAACTTATATCTCTAACACTGGGCTAGTAATTTGAATCACTTCATAACACACACATATACTACTCTCGACACTAACTCATGGATTCCACAATAGGCCTGGGGCTAGATTCACGAAGTTATACAAGCACTTACGAACCTGTACATCTTTTTTCAATCTTTGGCGGCTTTGTTTACAAATATTAAACAGATAATGAGCTCTGATGCACCAGGAGGCTGTTGATAACAATAACAACAGTTGATTGGGAAGTTTTAATGCTTGTAAATTGTTAGGGGTACATTTTCCCAAAGCCGTCAAAGATTGAGGAAAGATGTACACGTTCGTAAGTACTTGCTTCACACTGTTTCGTGAATCTGGCCCCTGGCCTGGATACAATGAGTTGAGTCCTACCATCCAGGGCATGTGCTCTTGGCTCCACTCCAAGGTTGACAACTGCTCAGCACAGCTCGTAGATCAGAACTGCTTGTCCACTAGCTCGAACCAAATATGCACAGAGGGTATGTCACAGATGGGATATTGGCTCTCCACAATAAAAAAAAAACTCATGAGCTTTCAAGGCCATTTCTGGCTGTAATTTCCAGTCGCTACTAGATCATTGAGAGCATCCACCAATTATGAACTGAAGTTGACGATACTTCAGAGGAGTCTGACAACCTGGCTTCCCAGACGTCTCCTCTGTCTTATCAAACCTCCATACTTGGCCCATTCACACACGTCCAGGAACACTTCTGCTGCCTCATACTTTGAGAGAGATTCTTGTGTCCCTAATAAATGTGTGTAAACTACGGACGCCGATGTAGATTGTTGTGGTCGTGGTCATTTAAATCTAAACTGAAGTTGCCTCATTGCATTCAGTTGCTTCTATATACCTTGAAGGCTATAATGAGCTTCTGTTCTCCTGTAATTAGGTGTTAACAGGTCGGAGGATGTTGCCCCATCTCTTCAGCAATTTCCGATGGGAGAAACGAGTATTATCCAGGTATCGTTAGATGACTTGAAGGACTGAATGACTTAGCGACAACACAAGAGACCCCCCCCCATTGACCTCTTCGCCTGGTGGAGGGGGGGGGCGGTTAGAGATGACCACCCAACGTGACCCCAATGACCCCTGGTAGCCATTAGAACCAGGCACGACCACACGCTAACGACGGTTTAATTGCCGCCGCTGTTGGCCGTGACCACGAGAAGGGTCGTTTGTGTGTAACGAACGACCTCTGTTTGCCCCCCCCCCCACTTAATATTCTCACAACCCTTCCTCCCACACATTGGTACCTAACTCACTGGACTTCGTTGGAAATACGTATAAAAGAACGAATTAAATATTCGGTATATTTGCTTCCCATGCTTGTATACATTGTGTATGTTGCAAATGTATTTTCCTTTGTATTGTCTCGTACATATTTCTATGTTGTATATATACAACAGATTATGTATATTTTAAATGGGCAAATACTGTATCTCATACACATTAATATTAAAAGTGTTTAGCATTCTCAATTTAAAATCATCATGTGGGCGAAAAATACATGATTGGGGGACCAAATTTACTTTACGATTTAATTCAGATCTTGTGCGCTTTGCGTATTAACATGAATTTACCTGAAGGCCATCATTTCTAGTGGCCTCGGCGGGGGGTACAGAATGCCGTTGGTGGGATGGTTCAGCCGAGAATGCGACGAGGCCATTGGTCAGATTGGTGGATACCGTAACAAAATGGCGACTGTTTGTTATTCTTTAATTATATAGTATAGAAATCTGCTTGCAGTGTGCAAGGCTTCTCTGCTTGCAGACTGCAACAAACATGCTGTAGACTACACTAAATGAGTCAACCATACTGCAGACCATTTATCAGGCGCTCAGAATAACTTGTGTGAATTAATGGTTAGATAAATCTTGTGCATTAACACGGGTTGTGTAGTGTGGGGGATAACTCCACTTGATCATGCGTATTGATTGTGATAAATGATTGCCAGATTATCCACCTAGGCCTACTATTGCCACTCATCATCCATCATCAAAATACAATCACAATACTGTGCTGGTACACTAACCAACAAAGGAATATACTAGTACAGTGATGCAATGATGTTCCGTTGTATTATATATTATTAGCGCACTACAGCGCTACTTTTAGTCACGTTTCTGACAGTAAGTCTTAAAACGCAGTACGCTGACGAGACGAACGGTCAAGGCCCTGGTTGATACATGCTTGATGGGGTTCTGGGAGTTCTTCTACTCCCCAAGCCCGGCCCGAGGCCAGACTTGACTTGTGAGAGTTTGGTCCACTAGGCTGTTGATTGGCGCGGCCCGCAGGCCCACATACCCCAACCTTGCAAGAACAAGCCACAAGCCTCAGTTCATCCCTCACGTGGTGATATCGCGTCATTATAGACCAAAATTAGCCGCATCTTGTTATATTGAGCCCTTCTTGGGAGACTGTTGCAAGAAATTTGCATAATTTTCATTTTGTGGAACAATTTGTCTTAGAGAGAGACCAAAATAGGCATTTGTTTTTTTCCTACATGATCGCTGTAAGTGATCTGATCTCAGCCTTACATCCCGTCTCGACTCGGAATGTCTGTACCCAGTGACTGTACCCAGAGTCGAGACTGATTCTTTACACCAGACAAAGTTCCTCCCCTTTCCTTTAACCCATTTCCTGTCTCTTTCCGCCATATCTTCTAGAGTGATGGGTGACGTGAGAAGGTGGGTTGGGGAGGGGGTGTATAATGATAGGGAGTAGAGGGGGAACTGGGTGTATGATGATAGGGAGTAGAGGGGGAACTGGGTGTATGATGATAGGGAGTAGAGGGGGAACTGGGTGTATGATGAAAACAAAAATGGGCAGGAATATATAATAGGGGGAGAGGAGAGGAGAGGATGCGAGGTGTGTGTAGGCGAGAGGAACAAGAGGCTAAGAAGAGGAGATAGCTATCCATGGGCGTGAGGAAGACAAAGGATAGACCGACTAGCCAAGAGGAGCGATAAGGAAAGTTGGGGAGATGAACTATTCAACGAGAACCAGGAAGGCATGCAGGCGGGAACGGGGGGTGGGGAACACACAGGGTTAGGACAGAGAGAGAGAGAGAAAGAGGAAGAGAGGTGGAGTGGGAGAGACAGAAGGCAGAATTTTAAGAACTTTGGACTCCTGTTACATGTCTTTTCTCAATTTTTTTGTTTAAGTCGGAGTCTTGATTGACAAACTCGTATAAGGTTAGCGAGGCTACTGAGTCCTGACGAAACAGTCCGAAACTGTTTCTCTTTGGTCTTAGTCTTTGGATTCGAACCAGACAGATGGGTCGGCCGGGATTGAACAATCAGCCTGTCTTCCAAACAAAGACCCGAAAGTGATTCCATGCACCCGCCAAACCCCCTGTTTACGGATGAAAAACGATTTACACACGACTCGCAACTGTTAACGTTCGAACACTTCCGGAACAAGTGCTTCACTGACGAATTTTGTTCGAACCACAAGGCTGTAAATGCTTCACCCACGTACTACAAATACAAATAATCGCCAACAGGCATAGGATAGGTGTTTAGGTTCTAAGTTAAAATATATGCATAATATATTATAATATATGCTAATAGCCTAATAAATATGAGAAAATTCCCGTTTGGAACAAACAGACGCATTCATAATTTTTTATATGCTGTGGGGTTGACCGCTGGATGGAATCCACTTCAGTCTAGGACGGATTGGAACAATAATTAGTCCATGAGGATGGTGGCTACAGTACTCTCTTGTCGAAGTTTGTCGTTAATGTTTTATTGTTGTTGTTTTTAAGACGAGTCCATTAGCGAGTCCTGGAGCGTCACCAGCATACAGTCCACGTTTAAGATCAGCGGAATCTGAAATCAGAGGCGAAAACAATTAATTTGACAGTTCTATGATTATATGCGAGGTCAAGAGGTTGTTTGCACACCATATAATCAATATTTTGGTTAGTATTGGATAGCTTGGGGTTGGGTTAGGTTTACCTAGTGACAACTATATTTATAGTTTACCTAGTGACAACTAGGTATATATAACGTTAACATCCTCCGTCGAGGACTAGGTACGGTCCTCGACTTTAATCTACGTAGGGCCATATCTTGCGATGATTTCGGGGCTTAACGTTGATCCATAGGTAAAGCAACGTTAAATGTTTTGAAAGATTATATATGTTGATAAGATCGTTTATTTAAGATTAACGTTATGTGGCGTTATGCTCACTCGCGGGATGAGTGATGCTACCCAACAAACTCCTTATTTGTAGACTTTTGCCCCAAAGGAGAATTTCACATTGTATAATGTATGTTTTCCAAGACTCGAATTAAAATGTTAATGGGTGGATTAAAAGTTTTGTATAATGTGTACGATACTATGATATTGGAATGACTGCATGTGTTGGGGGACATTATACATGTTAGGCTTATATCGAGGTCCCCCCGCCCCCCTCCCCAGGGTCGAATTACAGACCCCGCCCAGGGTGGAACCCCACAACAAGCTGACTAACTCCCAGGTACCTATTTACTGCTAAGAGGACACGGGAATGAGGTGATAGGAAATGCGCCCAACCATTTCTGTCCCGGCCGTGGATGCGAACCTGGAATTGAAGGTTGTGAGTCGAGAACGACCCCGACTGTACTACCGAGATGTTCTTGTCTTGACTGCCTTCTGGGTGAGCAATAATCTCAGTGAATAATAACTCTCTTTTTAAAAACGTTAAATCACAGATACTCAATGACTTTCAAAAGCATAAAAAAAAGTTTTACGACTATCGGTTAGGCATGATTCGGTTGTATTCACTGTAGATGTTTCACAGGTCTACAGGGCCACATATATATTAATATATGTTTTCGCTTTAGTGTTAGACAAGGTTTGCATATTCACTAATATTTTCATTGGTTTTACAGTGGCAGTTTAACCAAAAGAACCAGTGTCAACTTAGTTGAGGTTAGAGGTGAGAAACACGTCTTAGGGAGAGAGATTTCGTAGAGAGCGCGAGTCTCCCTCCCTCTTACCTTGCTGTTCGTATCTTTCTCTCCATTGTCCTGTTCTTTTGTATTGAATCCGTCTCTCTCTTTCTGTTTCTTACCTGTTCAACTGCGTTATTCCTCTGTTCTCGTTCCCTTTTTATTGTATGAGACAAAAAAAAGAAAGCAGAGAAGAGAAAAGAGGGAGACGACATCATTATGAATGTTTTACCTCGCCTCTCACTCTTTCTCCTTTCTCTTATAGCACAAATAAACAGGGGCGATCGGGTATTTTAAATCCTTTTTCTCTCTACCCTCCTCTTTCACCTTGCTCCTTTCTATTCTGTTCCGCTAATTGGCTTTCCTTTCTTGACTTTCTCTTCCCCCCTTTCTTTTCTTTTTTACCTGCACTCTACTTCCCTCGTTATCCTGTTGCCTTTCTCCTTTTTATCTCCTCTCCTTCACTATTCAACTCCCTCTGTCTATCCCTATCTCTCCTCTTATCCCTTCCCATCTCTACCCCTCTCCAAATTACTTTCTCCCGATCCTAAACCAATTGCATCTGGTTGATGATCTCTTGCTAGAAGGCAAATTACAATCACTCTCTCCTTATTAATACAAGGCATAAGGGCTATCTTCCCACCACATTTTGTGCTCTTGGTCCGGTCGGTATACAGCGAGGACCTCGCTTCCAGCAGTTCTAAGTTCGATCCCGAGCGTCCAAGTGGTTGCGGGGTACCTTCTGGTCCTGATATTAGCACGTGGAAGGGTTACAACAACACTTCGTGTAATATATACTGGATAATTATATACAGTATATAAGTATATTTAGTATATACTTTATATATACTAAGTATATATACTGCCATACTAGCTTAATATATACTCCTGCATTTATCCTCTCGGTATTTTGCCTTTCCCTAAAGCAGTATATGTATATGAACTTCTGAAGATAAAGAAAGATTTGAGTAAACATTTGTCGTCATTATGCACCCTATACCCATCCCGTGGTCGGTGGTGGGAGGGGTTACAGAGGCACATAATGGGTTCAGGAACTGAACCTCATAGTTCGTTTGTCACTTGTGACATGCTTAGCTAATCATTTTGTAGCTAGTAACGTGATGATAATATGTATATATGCCAGACATTATATATATAATGTAATATATATATATACGTATATATATATATATATATATATATATATATATATATATATATATATATATATATATATATATATATATATATATATAATATATATATAATGTTTAGCACCAAGAATTGTCGATCGTTGGATGGGATTAGCTTTCATGTTTTGAGTGCAATCAGCTCCTAATTACCCGAGCCCAATGTGTAACCCAAGACACAACAACAAGACGGATCAGATCGCGAGATGGATGAAGGGGGGAACAGGTTCCGGATGGGAAGGATGAAGGGAAAGGGCTCAAGCCGTCTTCTTAGTACATCCCATTTTTGACGTATAAACCGCCTTAAGGCCCAAAAACTGATGTGAAAATTACCATGATTTTCATGATGTTCCCGAGTCGCTGTTTTCTATTCTAGGGTAGTTAGCTTAGGTTTGGTAATTTAGTATATCAGTTTAGTGACGTTGTCAAGGCTGGAGCCGACGAGCTGAGATGGTACGGAATGATGGAAGGTTAGTCAATGCAGTATGTCCTCCCTTTATCCGGATATGGAAATGGGATAGAGAGTCATCTCTGGGAAAGGGATATAGACGTTGCAGAGGAGGGAGGGGGGGGGGGGTAGGTGGGATCGGAGATGGGGGCTAGCGTCATGCCTGGTAGATTGGCCTAACTAAAAGCGTAGAAAGGTAGACAAAAACTACCTGAAATTTGACGTTAAATCGTTAGGAGAGGAAGGCAGGTCTCACCAGCTCTCTTCCCTACCTTCCTCCCCACTTTCCTCCGTTAATGTTCTTTTTTTTCTCTCCTCTCCTCCCCCGTCTGCCAAAGGGTCAAAAGTCGACCAGAAGATATGGAGCCAAGCCCCCCCCCCTCCCCCCACGTGGTCGGGCACGGCTCTGAAAGCTCCTCCCGTGTGAAATTTGCCTCCGAATTGCTGATTATATTTTAAGGAGAGTAGTTGGGTGAACGAAAGGGAGAGAGAGAGTCTTACACAAGGTAAGGTATACCTTCCGGGATCAACGGCCCTGAGGCCCGGTCTCGACCAGTCCTCCATAAGGGAAAGTGTTGGCTAATACAGGCGGGGCATGAAAAGCTGGACGTGTTGGGTGGCGTTATAACTTAAGGCCACGTTCGACATAGAAGTAGTTCCACACCTACTTCTTGGTACTGTAACTGAATGAAGGAGATGCCTTCCGCAACTTAAAATATAGTTTGTTGACCAGACCACACACGAGAATGGTCCACGACGGACCGAAATGTCGTCGTCCCTTCACCTTCTAGTGTGTGGTCTGGTCAACATACTTCAGCCACGTTAATGAAACATCTTAGGATCTTAAACAAACTGAGTCACATTTGTTGCTGTTACATATCCCCTTCATTCAAATAGAAAAGTACAACATAGAGCATATGAATATTTCTTGGAGAAACTCGAGTCGTAGAAATTTTGTTTCTAAGTACCTGCGAGATGAGCCCCAGGAGGCATACTGTATTTTGTTATTTTCTTTGCTTTCATTCCAACAAATTTTGCACACAGGATTCTTAGTCATTCTCGTCGTCTTTGATGTTTTCAGTTACCTTCTTGGGTGGTTTGTACAATAATTTAGACAGTTCAGACCTATTTGATTCTTGATTCATCAAGAAGTTATACACAACACTTACGAAACCGGTACATGTTGATGGATACAGGTCCTGCTTATTTGTCTGTAGGTTATACCTGGAGTGGGTCCACTAGTTCTTCCAGTTTCCTAAGCCCCGCCTGAGGGTAGGTTTTGTCTTGTGATAAACTGATCTAACAGGCTATTGCTTGGAGTGGCCAGCAGGGCCACATCCATTGGTTGCTGCTTGAGGAGTACTTATTGCTCTGGGTTACTTGAAGGACATAACTCGAGCACAAGGGATGCCGCTATGCTGTTGCTCAATGTTTAATTGTATGGAATCTTGGATTACTTTTTTGTCCTCAATCGTCTTCAATACTATCTCTCTCCTCTAAACCAAAACGGAAAGACACAGCTTGACCCATATCGATGAATCATCTCAACTAGGATTACCTGCATTGTTGCAACATCTAGTTGGTTATAACAATCTAGAGCCAACGTGATACAACAGCAGTGACATGATATATATTCCTGTGCGCACTCTGGTCGTTGAGCGAGCCAGAGTGAGATTACCTTTCTGCATGGTAATCAGCTGCATAGGTGACAGCTTCTCCCTCCATATCGATCAGCCTTGGTCTGGAGTAGCCTCTCCAGGGCCCAAAGCCGACAACCAGAGCGCAACTCCATAGTCTCCTGAGACTGATGGATGTGCCTACTATTACTACTACTACTCTGGCTAGCTCAACGAGCACTTGTCCTCACCTTGCTCCACCTTGCCACTGCACACAGCCTCACCAACTCCCCATAAATCCCCAGCAATTATTCATAAAACACTGCACTGCCTCGTTAAACCTTTGAGTAATTGATAATCTTCCTGGTCGGCGCTGGGAGGAGGCCGTGACGGAGCCTCATGACATCGTAAACACCTCTTGGCGAACGACTCAAGAGGCTGTTACGGAAGAGGACCTCGTCAATTTGGGCGGCCATCACGTGCTCGTGAAGATGTTCGTTAAGACAACAGGCCTGCCGTCTCCTGCCACAATGTCTGGCGACGGTTGCTGCTTGGTCTCGCCATCAGGCTTGCGGTCTGATGGTGGTTAGTGTGTTTCCGGTCTGGTGGTCTCTTGGCTCTAGTGGTCTGGACGGCACTTAGAGGTAAGAATACACGAAGCAATTCTCTCACGGTAATCTCGAGTTAATGAGGTTTCTTTCTACGTAACTTGATGATGTAGAATGATTTCGCACTGGTGTTGGAAAGATGAGTCAGAATCCCAACACGCTGACTCATCCCCTGGGATGAGCTTGGGATGAATTAGGCGTTGGGAAATGGGTGGGGGGGTAGGGGGTGACTTTGGGCTTGGGAGGAGCCAACGAGACAGCCTCCAGGAGACACGTCGTTTGTTCTGGTCATTTAATCTTACCAATAATGGGTTGTTACAGCAGGGTGATTTCTGTTGTGCCGACGTGACCATTAACAGGCAGATATTACGGATTATCTCCCACCGAGCTGAGCCAGTAATCATCATTCGAATGTTTTTGGGCGATGTTTCATATTCATCAGTTGATGAGCTTTGACACTACATACAACTCAACCACAGGTAAGAATAATCTTGTGTTTATCTAGGTGGGTTGCTTGGGTCTGCAGCTGTTTTCCCTAACAATAAACGTACATTTTTAACGGAGTGGCAAATCGAGAATATATGCATAGGGCTAATAATACACGAAGGTAGAATCATTAAGGCCTATTTATTATCATTCGAGCAATTTCAAATCGCAGAAATAGGTGATTCTTAGCTGAGCTTGGTCCAAGAGGAATCACCTGAGTCTTGGATGAAAGCAACAGCCTGTTGGCTACAAATAAGTTAAAGCGTACCTGGAGAGAGGTCTAGGGAATTCTTCTCTCCCTTTCAACCGGGAAGGCTGGCAACCCGTCCTCGCAAATTTAATAAGTCAATATTGACTTATTAGTTGCGTGCATAGGTGACATATTTAAAATAACAGTTTCCCTTGAAAATCTTCATAGAAAACACCGACCTTACCTAACCTTGTTAGTATGTTAAAATAAGCATCTTATAGCTTCGTAATTACAATTGTTACTTAACCTATTATAGGTATAGGTTAGGTAATAATTGTAATTACGAAGCAATAAGATGCTTATCTTAACATACTAACAAGGTTAGGTAAGGTCGGTGTTTTCTATGAAGTTTTTCAAGGGAAACTATTATGTTAAGTATGTCACCTATGCACATATTTAATAAGTCAGTATTGACTTATGAAATTTGCGAGGACGGGTTGAGGCTGGACGTAGACCGGGCCACGGGGCCGTTGTTCCCACCACCTTGTGTAGCTTCCGAGGATCATATAACAATCTTAACCAGGTATCAATCGGCAAATAATGATTTGATACCTGGTTGATGGGGTTCTGGGAGTTCTTCTACTCCCCAAGCCCGGCCCGAGGCCAGGCTCCACTTGTGAGGGATTGACCGTCAAGCAAAGATAACTTATCGTTCCATGATTGCAGGATAAGAGCTAACTCCCTTTACATTTCAATTATCTTTCTCTAAAAAGATAAGGTTGCGTGTCTGGTATATTTTACGCACCGCTGTAGGATACTAGAAGTACTGTGCTTCTTCCGGAAAGGTGAACCGTTTCATTACATCTATTCCACAGAAGCTTAAAGTCAGATATTTTAGTTATCTTGATCATTTACGTCTACAGGGGCGTTCTTCGTCCTTAATAAACACACGCACACTCACGACAAGATCCCAGACGCGCCTTAATCGATTAGGCCTTATTTTACCATAATAATTGATCCGTGTGAGGTCAGAATTGCAACCTGGAGTTCCACTTTTACCATGTCGAGGCCTAGTCTATTATAGCGCGTCTGGGATCCTCTCGGGCCGTGATGAGGGTTCGAATCTCGTCCATGTGGATTTGATTCAAACTGCATTCCCACAACGAAACAGCTTTTAACGTGTATTCAACTTTATTTCAAAGTTCATTCGATGGCGGAATAACGTACACCGTTGTTCACCGTTGAATCAATCAATGCTTCCCCCCCCCCCCATTCC
This sequence comes from Procambarus virginalis, assembly GCA_020271785.1. NCBI lineage: Eukaryota > Metazoa > Arthropoda > Malacostraca > Decapoda > Cambaridae > Procambarus > Procambarus virginalis. Next base: position 3,191,077 of record WNGS01166011.1, on the reverse strand, counting down.
AACGTTCATTCAACGTCATTCAAAAGTCGAGTAACGTCGATTCAATGTCAATCCAACTGTGAACCATATTAATTCAACGTTGCTTTGACGCTATTTCTACGTCAGAAGCCAGCAAACAATTTTAAGCTGACACAACGTTCCTAGACAACGTGTTAGCACAGCTTTGAAAAGCTGAGTTTGTTCATTATTTCGTGCTTTTAGAAACATTTCAATGGAAAAAAAAAACGAGTTGTAAATAGGCTGCCACAATTACGTGACCTTGATGCCTCTTTATTTGCTTGCTTCGAGGCAACTTCTCCATATATAAAAATATGGAATTTTAAACTGTAGAAGCATAAGTAAACAAAAACATTTGTCAGAAAATCAACGTACAGGATATTTTTCTTTATTAATTTAGCAGCTGATGTCGGGTTGATGGTGGTGGTGGAAGGGCAGGTAGTGACGGGGCCCAATCCTCGGAATCGGGGCGATTCCGAGAATATGAATCGCGGCCAATCCTCGAATCTGCCCAATCCTCGAATCTGCCCAATCCTCGGAATCGGCCAAATCCTCGGAATCGGGCCCAATCCTCGGAATCGGCCCCAATCCTCGGAATCGGCCAAATCCTCGGAATCGGCCAAATCCTCGGAATCGGCCCCAATCCTCGGAATCGGCCCCAATCATCGGAATCGGCCCCAATCCTCGGAATCGGCCCAAATCCTATCCTCGGAATCGGCCAAATCCTCGGAATCGGCCAAATCCTCGGAATCGGCCAAATCCTCGGAATCGGCCACAATTCCTATCCTCGGAATCGGCCAAATCCTCGGAATCGGCCAAATCCTCGGAATCGGCCAAATCCTCGGAATCGGCCCAAATCCTCGGAATCGGCCCCAATCCTCGGAATCGGCCCCAATCCTCGGAATCGGCCCCAATCCTCGGAATCGGCCAAATCCTCGGAATCGACCCAATCCTCGGAATCGGCCCAAATCCTCGGAATCGGCCCCAATCCTCGGAATCGGCCCCAATTACTATCCTCGGAATCGGCCACAATTACTATCCTCGGAATCGGCCAAATCCTCGGAATCGGCCAAATCCTCGGAATCGGCCAAATCCTCGGAATCGGCCAAATCCTCGGAATCGACCCAATCCTCGGAATCGGCCCAAATCCTCGGAATCGGCCCCAATCCTCGGAATCGGTCCCAATCCTCGGAATCGGCCCCAATTACTATCCTCGGAATCGGCCACAATTACTATCCTCGGAATCGGCCAAATCCTCGGAATCGGCCAAATCCTCGGAATCGGCCAAATCCTCGGAATCGGCCAAATCCTCGGAATCGGCCACAATTCCTATCCTCGGAATCGGCCAAATCCTCGGAATCGGCCACAATTCCTATCCTCGGAATCGGCCAAATCCTCGGAATCGGCCAAATCCTCGGAATCGGCCAAATCCTCGGAATCGGCCCAAATCCTCGGAATCGGCCCAATCCTCGGAATCGGCCCCAATCCTCGGAATCGGCCCAAATCCTATCCACGGAATCGGCCAAATCCTCGGAATCGCCCAAATCCTCGGAATCGGCCAAATCCTCGGAATCGGCCAAATCCTCGGAATCGGCCACAATTCCTATCCTCGGAATCGCCCAAATCCTCGGAATCGGCCCCAATCCTCGGAATCGGCCAAATTCTCGGAATCGGCCCCAATCCTCGGAATCGGCCCCAATCCTCGGAATCGGCCAAATCCTCGGAATCGGCCCAATCCTCGGGCCGATTCCGAGAATTTGGCCGATTCCAATCCTCGGAATCGGCCCCAATCCTCGGAATCGGCCCAATCTTCGGAATCGGCCAAATTCTCGGAATCGGCCCAAATCCTCGGAATCGGCCCAATCCTCGGAATCGCCCAATCCTCGGAATCTGCCACAATTCCAATCCTCGGAATCGGCCCAATCCTCTGAATCGGCCCCAATCCTCGGAATCGCCCCAATCCTCGGAATCGGACACAATTCCTATCCTCGGAATCGGCTGGGTTTCCAACGTATAATCTACGTTATTTTAACAACGCATCTACGTTACTCTTGGATATTGTGCTCACCTAGTACACTGCAGGTACACAACACTACCTGCGGCGCTGCAGGTAGTTGTTATTGTGAATCTAGTCGATTCACAAATAACGTCTGGAGGATCTGAGCGAAGTACCTGAATATTTTTCTATGTATATGGACTCTTCTGCAAGCTGCCTTTCTGCTGAAGACCCGAAACACGCCCTTGCAGCTCATTTTAAATGTGTAATTAAATATAATTGACAACCCACGTGAAAGACAGATGGCGAAAGCCAAAGTATTCAGGACGCGAGCATTAAAATTGTTTTATAAGATGTTTATTAAGGCTTGACTATACTCCAGATTAGGCAAATTTAATTACAACAGAGTGAGGATAATGCTGGCATTCACTGTCGCACAGGACAGAGGGTCATACACAAGACAATACGTCTAAACTGTAGGCGGAAGCATGTGTGTATACAGTGTAATATATTCGTACATTTATTACATATATGTTTCAATGTAGTTGGTTCAGTCCCCTTTCAATTGTGCACTAGCACACAAGGGCAGGGATGGGTTCATAGGAGATAAAAATGAACATTCTTTACACCAATTATGCATCTTTCAATTTGAAGTTGTCCATTTGGATACTGCACGACATTTGAAAAATCGTAACAAGCAAAATGTGATGAACTATTGTACCATCAACTGTACAACTACTTCAGGTCTAAATCGTTATCAGAATATCACACTTACGGTTTGACAATCAACAATACAATCTGAACACTATAAATTCACTAGAACAGTGAGACTGAATAAAGGTTTATAAACTAACTTGGCAAATGTCATGTGCTTATAGCCAAGGCGAATTCGCGCAATAACGTTGCATGGTCAGAACAGTAACCGAACCAGGCAAATGCATAATATTCCAAACGCAGCTTTCAGAAGCTATAAATCGCTGGGCATTTCGTACATATTGAGAATTAATATGTTCATTACAAACTGCAGCAAAGAAGACTTCGATTGGCCAATAAGTCTTTGCTAATCATAGCCTTTTAGAAATGGCCACAAATGAAATTCAAGTCCAAAGTCATATTGAATTCAAAACCGTAGTTAGGCCTATCTGGATGTTTCCATCTTCGCTCGCTCCTTCATGCTCACTACTCTTGCTTCAAGGCTTCTTTTCTTCCTGTCCCAGCTCCTTATCTTCTCTCCTGCCCTTAGCCTGTCTCCGTTAAGAAGATTTCTCCACGCCTTCCATCCGCATTAGGTACACTGCAAAAGAAACTTTCATAAGTGTGCGATACATATATAACATTTACAAGATATGTTTTTATGTAAAAAAAGTGACCGTGTAGACATCAGTAGCAACACTGAACAAGCCTGAACAGTTCAGTTAATGACTGGGGACTGTCTAAGGGCAGTTAACAGTAGGCACGTTCACAGAAGCTAACCCTTAACTGACTGCTATTACATGTGTTCGGCCTCCATGCAGAGCCTTCATAGTTTAATCTGTGTTCCTTCATAGTTTCCTTGTGCCCCACCTTGCCTCTCATTCCTCTCCATCCCCCCCCCCCCCAACCCCTCCCCTCCCCTCCACGCTGGAAAATACGAAGGGTTTAATGTAAACAATTGGACCTGATCTATGATGTCACACCCTCACAGAAAACGGTAAATATTTTAGATGGGGATATAACGGAAGTGACCTTTTGGGGAGTGGGTGAGAGGTATACTTACACTCTCTCCGCCCCGCTTAGTATAGCGTCGTTTGTACCTATGGTGGTGTTATAGTTCAATTGTGATTTGTTCGAATTACTCGTGGAATCGTCTTGATTTGTGGATGGAGGTGGCTTCCACGACTTCTGCTGTTATTGTGTGTGTAATGGATGATGGGGTCGACGGTGGGGGGGATGAGACAAAAACGCGTTCGTGTGTTTATCCAGGTGTCGTTACGATGGACCAATAATCCACGTCCTCCTGTTTAATGAGGAGGAATGGTGAGGATGGAGAATAACCTTTTCTTTTTCATCTTCCCACATATGTAGGAGGAAAATAGACGAGGTACATGTATCTTTCTTCTTTGCTTCTCCCTCTCTTACCCTCTTCCACATTTTCTACCACCATCCACGTGTTTTCTTCCTCTTACAATTATCTCTTTCTCCTTTTACTCCTTTCGTCAGCTCCTTTTTACCTATTAAAGGAAAAAAATACCACGTCTCTACTTCGAATAATTTTCGCATTTGGCTTTCGTCGACAGAATTTTGATTCTGGCAGGAGTGGATTTCCCACGTTGTCACACATGATGCTGCCCTCGGGAGCATCTCTTCCCATTCACATCTTCTCTCAACCTTCCTCTTTTCTGCACACGACATACTAAACTGCTCCCAGATTTTTACAGGTTACCTTAGACCATCAATACCACTTAGAAATCTCCTTAATATTGCAAGTCTTAAACTGCTTGATCATCTTAACTGCAATGTGCTACTCAAATGACTTGCTGTGTAAGTATGTATTGCCATGTATAATACATTATTTGTATCTTAGAATACCTCGATTCACGAATGTCTATTTGTAGATGTGAACAATTTATCTTCCACAGCCGTTCTATCAGACGCATTTACAATAAAAGGGGGAAACTGTTTATAATTAGGTACATAAATATATGACTCAGGTGAATGAGTATAATATTAGAATGCACCTGAACCTAACATATTGTGCATTATGTTTGTTACTATCGTTCATTGCAAAATGAACACATTAATGTTCTTATCAATAAACATTACGAGAGATTACACAGGCATGGAAATATAGAATTTTCAGGTCTTCCTTGAGGTTAGCTTGAGGTGCTTTCGGGGCTTAGCGTCCTGGCGGCCCGGTCGTCGACCAGGCCTCCTGGTTGCTGGACTGGTCAACCAGGCTGTTGGACGCGGCTTGTCTCAGCCTGACGTACGAATCACAGCCTGGTTGCAAGCATTAGGAAATTCTGGTTACCACTAATCAACGACCTCTCATCTAAAAGCAAGATGACCCCTGTGGAGGTCACCTAAAGTCACCTCCACACGTTCATCATAAACATCCCAATACTAAGGAAGAAAGTATGCTCATTGCAACACATTGAATAGATGTAATGCTGTATTCTCACTCTTAATATACAGAATCATTCATTAGCGTTTTTTGTTAGAATTTATTATTTGAATGAAGCGTGAATCAACGTGAATAAAAGTGATTTCTGTCATCACCGTTTTGGGTTTAAAAGCAATACAGCACAAACTACGATTTGTCTGAAAAGACAATCTATTAATTATTTAGACCCTAAGATGACGGTGTTTAACGCTGGGTTCAATATATAACAAAAGACCGTTCACAAAAGTTAGTTGGGTTGATAGGTTTTTTCTCTCATTTAACTGTGAAGTCTGCCGAAAGAAAAGTACTGTCGTAATGTGTGTGTGTGTGTGTGTGTGTGTGTGTCTTTCGTGTGTCACGTTTGTCACCGGCTGCGACACCAGCGATAACGTTTAGTCATGTCGTGGCTAGCTGGTGTCACGCGTGTGAGAGACACACACACACACACAGGTGGTGTCACGAATGTGTGTGGATGGATTTCCAGTGACACCACCACCACTCTTGACCTATCATTTTATCCATACCTTTCATCTTCTTGCTCTGTATTATATGTCAGTCCCGTCCCATCCCCTTCCCACGCTGCTCTTCCTCCCTCTCCTCTTAACACCTCTTTCCCACCTGCCACTTGGGAGCCAACTTTCAGTAACACCTTCCGAGAACACCACTATAAAATCTTCCCGCTGTCAGCTACAACACAGGACGCTTGGCTGGGGGATAATGAAGGGTTACGTACAACGGCCGTTCCCCCCCCCTCCCCCTTTGGAACGACGTCGGAGGGGACGGGGGGGGGGTCTTTCGGGGGAGGGAGGGGGGGGGGTCCTTGGGACTGCGGGAGATGATATAGGTAATCAAGATTTTGGTAGTGAGGAAGCATATGCTATCATTTTGTCTTTCTCTCTGAAAATACCAGATCTTTCTCTCTCTCTCCCCCCCCCCACATCCAATTAGGCGCCACAACCATCTATAGCACCGCCAAATACATAACGTGGGTCACTAATTGCTCAACTAGCACTTGTCTACCCATTTATGATGCCCCAGCAAGACAGTGCCAAGTCACGGTTGCGGCTCGAGTTCCGACCTTAATTGCCATCACCCGACATGTGTCAAAACTCCCGAAACCGGATACCGGTAATCCGGAGAAACACGCGGCGATTCGGCCGACTCACCGTTAGTTAACGAACTAATCTTTTGACGCTAGTTACACAATTATATACATGTACACATACTAACATAATATCATAGATACAGGTACATATATAGACATATATGCATATACATACACAGTCAATCACCTACACGAATACACACATCAATAATCTTCTTGAATCATCGCAGAATGTTCGGCAATATATAAACACACATCACAACAATAAAACATATGTATGAGCACGTTGTATTGAACGGGGTGAGAATAGCTTGAGCTACCTCAGCCCTTTGTGTGTATTTTACCAAAATACAAGTGATTCAACAATTGAAATTAAACTTTAAACTTATTTCAAAGTGCCTCAGTTTGTGACTGTTGTGAGCCTCTTTTGTACTTTATACATCTATGGTGAGTGCTGAAGACTAAAAATGTCCTCTTTTGACTGGGAATATTTTCCCTACCCAAAGGTCGTCTACAACAATAATATACTTGGGTTATATTTTGTTGTAGAAGTAAGTTTCAGCTTGTCGACTTGTTAATGAAACCCGTTTGATTTACTGATATATTTGTTGTAACATATCCATTTACAGTAACATTTGTTGTACTTGCTTAAAAGCGTCATATCACTCTTAATCAATAATGCATTTGTGCAATAACAACTTTACATCGAGTTGTTGAAAAGCGTGATCGTATACAATTATTGTCAAGAGAGCGCACCATGACATTACTTGGCATGGAACCTCAAGTCATTATGACTATCCTCATATCCCAGTACTATATAAACATTTAGGATGCTTTTGAGGGAAGGAATGGCGTTCAATCCCCGACCGTCGAAATGGTTCAGCACCGACCTGCAAGACCATCGCTCTACCGTCTGGTCCAAGTGGTTGAGGGATGGTTCCGTGGGCAAGTGGGGTAGATATTGTTGGGTTGAATGGTTGGAGTGTGGTTGAGGTGGCCTGGTAGACAACCTTGAGATAATTGGGGGGGGGGGGGGAGGCAGGCCCCCCCCCACACAAAAGCACCAGACGGTTATAACTCTAATGAGAGTCTTAGTCGGCATCAGAAGAGCTCTTGATGTAGGCTAATCCTTTTTCTTTGGATGAAGCTTCTGAGTATTTGTAGGTCGGTCTGTGTGTCTGCCCCCCCCACCATCCCCCCTCTCCCCCCTCTAGGATGCTGTGGTTGAGAGCCATTATATGCTCTTCCACATTGTTCCTCTGTTCTTCCATCTTTTAGTTGTCCACATTTCTCTGCCCTTTCTTTTGCGTCTTTTTTCACTCTTTCCTACTTGTTTTTAATTGTCATTGTTCTTATTTCCTGTTGTGTCTTTGTGTGTGTTGCCTTTGTGTCCAATTCAACGTGGTGTCTTCTCTTTTTGTAAGTCTTTCACCTCTTTGTCCTTCGTTTCTCTACTTCTCCTTTGATCCCCCTCTTTACTCATCCTGCGCTGTTCATCGCTCTCTGCGCTCCCACCATTCATCATCTTCTTTCTCGCGGTCTATGTTTCCCCTCCACTTAACCTATCTTCCGCCTTCTTCCCCTTCCTCTTTAATACCCTCATGCCCCCTCTCCCCATCTTCCTTTCATTATATATTTAATTATATAATGATATATTATATATTAATATATACATTATTTACTCTCGTTGCTTTCTCTCGCTCACTTTATTCTAATATTTTCCACCTTTATCTTTCTTGACACGAGCATGTTATGTCTTAAAGGTGAGGGTTAAGAGTAGACAAATACAACCAAATTATTAATGATGGTAACGAGAATCCACATAAAATGGCCTCTATGTTGGCCTCTTCATGTCAAGGCAATCCATCAGGTCGATCATGCATTTAAAACACATAACTGGCTAGCCTGAGTTATTATTTGAGAGCAGTAATGCACCATAAACCTCAACAAAACCTTCCAGATCTGGGGGGCAAAGTGAAATCGACACCAGTAATTCCATCTATCGTACTATCATTCAAGAAGAGCCACACACATATTTTTGGATCATCCAATAAAATCAGCAGACTCCTACAAATCTGCCGATTTAGACTGTTTAGACTCTGTTACAAGGACCTCTGTTTTCATTACTTGCCGATTTACACCTGACCAAATGTAAATTCTCAGTGTCAGTTAAAGTATTCGCACACCCTCCGTCACTATGTGATGGAGTGCGAAAAGAGATAAGTGACTTCAGACAAAACTTCATAACAAATGCTCAAAAGATGTAGATCACTTTGAATGGCTACAATTTTCGTGTAAATTATTTCAATTACTACCTACAGTTAGCAAAACTGGGGATAACTGAGGGTGATTGTAACCGCCCCCATCCAGTGGACAGCGGTGGATAGCGGTGGATAGGTGTGCACGATAAACATGTCCGTTGCTTGTGTCTTAAATGTAGCCCCTCCACACACATCAACTAAGGACTGTACTTGTGGTCGGTCTCGAGCCCATTGTTAATGTGACGATGTACATTACGGTTTTATTGCTAACTACAATAAAATAATGTGCTCAGTTACATGAATTGTGGGGTTCAGTTCCTGGGCCCATTATGTGCCTCTGTACGTCAGAAGAGCCTTTTCCACTACCACCCACAATATAGTATGCATAATTAACTAAACTTAGAAGATAACAGAGGTTTCTCTCTTACATCATAAACGCAAGCTCTAGTTTCTGCTCTATTGCATGTCGCCTGTTTCGTGCCATAGTTCTCCGGGGGATGTACACCGGAGCACATCACAGCAGATGCCAGGAAGCGGGAGCTAGGATGTGATGCTGGGTGCCTAGCAAGGACAGGAAGAAGAGGGAACAGACAAAATAATATGATGTCTTCCCACATAAAACTGACTTTCTTTGGACCCTCAGGTGTGGTAGCAGTCTTTGTCGGGTATGGTGGAGAGGAGAGTCTAGACTATTTACAGTTGCGCCACCCTGCGCAGGTCAATCATGTTGGTAACATGATTCTCCAACGGACGAGTGTTTTTCATTGCTTGCGTGGGTGTGGTGGTGGTGTCTGTGGCCCAAGATCATAGTATTGATGCATGAGGCCTGTTACTGTCTCTTGGCTTTATTTTTATCATATACCCCAAATCCTGTTAGTGCCAACTAGGCTGTTGGTGTGAGGGTTCGGAGAGGGAAGGTATCAATGGTGTCCTATATGATGCTGAAACACCACAGTTTATGCCTCTGGAAGCCAAGATGTATATAGGTACTTGGTGCCAGATCTGCAGCCCTGAAGGCCAGTAGGGGAGTGCTGGATTCATGAATAGCATCTTCTCCTCCTCCTCCTCTTCCAAATTCTCTCTCCCCCCTCCTCTCTCCTTGACACCCTATAAATCACCATCTGTCAAATTATGAGCGTGGCGGTGGTCAGCT
>WNGS01166011.1:3168752-3180423 GCA_020271785.1 Procambarus virginalis | reverse complement strand
CCGCTGTCAGCTACAACACAGGACGCTTGGCTGGGGGATAATGAAGGGTTAGTACAACGGCCGTTCCCCCCCCCTCCCCCTTTGGAACGACGTCGGAGGGGACGGGGGGGGGGTCTTTCGGGGGGAGGGAGGGGGGGGGTCCTTGGGACTGCGGGAGATGATATAGGTAATCAAGATTTTGGTAGTGAGGAAGCATATGCTATCATTTTGTCTTTCTCTCTGAAAATACCAGATCTTCTCTCTCTCTCCCCCCCCCCACATCCAATTAGGCGCCACAACCATCTATAGCACCGCCAAATACATAACGTGGGTCACTAATTGCTCAACTAGCACTTGTCTACCCATTTATGATGCCCCAGCAAGACAGTGCCAAGTCACGGTTGCGGCTCGAGTTCCGACCTTATTGCCATCACCGACATGTGTCAAACTCCCGAAACGGATACCGGTAATCGGAGAAACACGCGGCGATTCGGCCGACTCACCGTTAGTTAAACGAACTAATCTTTTGACGCTAGTTACACAATTATATACATGTACACATACGAACATTAATATCTAGATACAGTACATATATAGACTATATGCATATACATACACAGTCAATCACCTACACGAATACACACATCAATAATCTTCTTGAATCATCGCAGAATGTTCGGCAATATATAACACACACACAAACAATAAAACATATGTATGAGCACGTTGTATTGAACGGGGTGAGAATAGCTGGCTACCTCAGCCCTTTGTGTGTATTTTACCAAAATACAAGTGATTCAACAATTGAAAAAACTTAAACTTATTTCAAAGTGCCTCAGTTTGTGACTGTTGTGAGCCTCTTTTGTACTTTATACATCTATGGTGAGTGCTGAAGACTAAAAATGTCCTCTTTTGACTGGGGATATTTTCCCTACCCAAAGGTCGTCTACAACAATAATATACTTGGGTTATATTTTGCTGTAGAAGTAAGTTCAGCTTGTCGACTTGTTAATGAAACCCGTTTGATTTACTGATATATTTGTTGTAAATATCATTTACAGTAACATTTGTTGTACTTGCTTAAAGCGTCTATCACTCTTAATCAATAATGCATTTGTGCAATAACAACTTTACATCGAGTTGTTGAAAAGCGTGATCGTATACAATTATTGTCAAGAGAGCGCACCATGACATTACTTGGCATGGAACCTCAAGTCATTATGACTATCCTCATATCCAAGTACATATAAACATTTAGGATGCTTTTGAGGGAAGGAATGGCGTTCAATCCCCGACCGTCGAAATGGTTCAGCACCGACCTGCAAGACCATCGCTCTACCGTCTGGTCAAGTGGTTGAGGGATGGTTCCGTGGAGCAAGTGGGGTAGATATTGTTGGGTGAATGGTTGGGTGTGGTTGAGGTGGCCTGGTAGACAACCTTGAGATAATTGGGGGGGGGGAGGGGAGGCAGGCCCCCCCCCACACACAAAAGCACCAGACGGTATAACTCTAATGAGAGTCTTAGTCGGCATCAGAAGAGCTCTTGATGTAGGCTATCCTTTTCTTTGGATGAAGCTTCTGAGTATTTGTAGGTCGGTCTGTGTGTCTGCCCCCCCCACCATCCCCCCTCTCCCCCCTCTAGGATGCTGTGGTTGAGAGCCATTATATGCTCTTCCACATTGTTCCTCTGTTCTTCCATCTTTTAGTTGTCCACATTTCTCTGCCCTTTCTTTTGCGTCTTTTTTCACTCTTTTCCTACTTGTTTTTAATTGTCATTGTTCTTATTTCCTGTTGTGTCTTTGTGTGTGTTGCCTTTGTGTCCAATTCAACGTGGTGTCTTCCTTTTTGTAAGTCTTTCACCTCTTGTCCTTCGTTTCTCTACTTCTCCTTTGATCCCCTCTTTACTCATCCTGCGCTGTTCATCGCTCTCTGCGCCCCCACCATTCTCATCTTCTTTCTCGCGGTCTATGTTTCCCCTCCACTTAACCTATCTTCCGCCTTCTTCCCTTCCTCTTTAATACCCTCATGCCCCCTCTCCCCATCTTCCTTTCATTATATATTTAATATATAATGTATATATTAATATATAATGATTCATTATTTACTCTCGTTGCTTTCTCTCGCTCACTTTATTCTAATATTTTCCACCTTTATCTTTCTTGACACGAGCATGTTATGTCTTAAAGGTGAGGGTTAAGAGTAGAAATACAACCAAATTATTAATGATGGTAACGAGAATCCACATAAAATGGCCTCTATGTTGGCCTCTTCATGTCAAGGCAATCCATCAGGTCGATCATGCATTTTAAACATAGACTGGCTAACTGAAGGTTATTATTTGAGAGCAGAAAGCACCATAAACCTCAACAAAACCTTCCAGATCTGGGGGGCAAAGTGAAATCGACCAGTAATTCCATCTATCGTACTATCATTCAAGAAGAGCCACACACATATTTTTGGATCATCCAATAAAATCAGCAGACTCCTACAAATCTGCCGATTTAGACTGTTTAGACTCTGTTACAAGGACCTCTGTTTTCATTACTTGCCGATTTACACCTGACCAAATGTAAATTCTCAGTGTCAGTTAAAGTATTCGCACACCCTCCGTCACTATGTGATGGAGTGCGAAAAGAGATAAGTGACTTCAGACAAACTTCATAACAAATGCTCAAAAGATGTAGATCACTTTGAATGGCTACAATTTCTCGTGTAAATATTTCAATTACTACCTACAGTTAGCAAAACTGGGGATAACTGAGGGTGATTGTAACCGCCCCCATCCAGGGGACAGCGGGGGATAGCGGTGGATAGGTGTGCACGATAAACATGTCCGTTGCTTGTGTCTTAAATGTAGCCCCTCCACACACATCAACTAAGGACTGTACTTGTGGTCGGTCTCGAGCCCATTGTTAATGTGACGATGTACATTATATTATTGTAACTAGCAAATCAAAACCGTAATGTGCTCAGTTACATGAATTGTGGGGTTCAGTTCCTGGGCCCATTATGTGCCTCTGTACGTCAGAAGAGCCTTTTCCACTACCACCCACAATATAGTATGCATAATTAACTAAACTTAGAAGATAACAGAGGTTTTCTCTCTTACATCATAAACGCAAGCTCTAGTTTCTGCTCTATTGCATGTCGCCTGTTTCGTGCCATAGTTCTCCGGGGGATGTACACCGGAGCACATCACAGCAGATGCCAGGAAGCGGGAGCTAGGATGTGATGCTGGGTGCCTAGCAAGGACAGGAAGAAGAGGGAACAGACAAAATAATATGATGTCTTCCCACATAAAACTGACTTTCTTTGGACCCTCAGGTGTGGTAGCAGTCTTGGTCGGGTATGGTGGAGAGGAGAGTCTAGACTATTTACAGTTGCGCCCACTGCGCAGGTCAATCATGTTGGTAACATGATTCTCCAACGGACGAGTGTTTTTCATTGCTTGCGTGGGTGTGGTGGTGGTGTCTGTGGCCCAAGATCATAGTATTGATGCATGAGGCTGTTACTGTCTCTTGGCTTTATTTTTATCATATAACCCCAAATCTGTTAGTGCCAACTAGGCTGTTGGTGTGAGGGTTCGGAGAGGAAGGTATCAATGGTGTCCTATATGATGCTCAAACACCACAGTTTATGCCTCTGGAAGCCAAGATGTATATAGGTACTTGGTGCCAGATCTGCAGCCCTGAAGGCCAGTAGGGGAGTGCTGGATTCATGAATAGCATCTTCTCCTCCTCCTCCTCTTCCAAATTCTCTCTCCCCCCTCCTCTCTCCTTGACACCCTATAAATCACATCTGTCAATTATGAGCGTGGCGGTGGTCAGCTCAGCAGAAACCGTTTTTATGCTGCTATTCCGCTGATGGTGGGGAGTGTGGATGAGGGGAGGGGGGGGTGGTACACAAGGACTCGTTTCATGCTGTATCAATCTCATTAGATCTCTATAACCTGTGTTTATTGCGTGAAGTACAGTGGTTATTGCTATTAACGTTGCTATTAGTGTAACTTCTATTACTCCTCTCTCTCTCTCTCTAATATCAAAAAACGGAGAACCTCTTCGCCCATTCTTCTTTCGCTTTTTTCTTCAGATCGCTCCCTGTTACCCAGCCTTACCTTATTTCTCCACATTCACGTTCTCAATTCCTTCTCATCCCTCTACATCTCTCATTACTGACAGTGTGGCAGGCGAGGGTCACAGATGACTACTTAAAGTGGAAGATGAAGTTTAAATACTCGGAGCTCTTCAAATTTTCCTACTTGACCAACCGAGGGCGATGGAAACAAATTATCTCCGCCCCTCTCTATCTCTCTCTCTCTGTCCCCTCTCTTCCTCTCTCCTTCTCTGTCTCCCCGTCACTCTCTCCCTCTCTATCGACTTGATAGATGTCCTGATCAACCGACAAAGCTCTATCGAGAGTATGGAATATTTGGTCAGCCTGATTGATCTGTTTCTGCCATTCTTGAACAGTCTTCATAGACAATAACAACGTGAATGGAACGTATATATGTTGATATGAAAACACTAATCTAGTACAAGATTAACACATACGTGCTTATACACAAATGTTCAGTGCTTGACAAGTACAAACAGGAACAGGATGAACAACTTGTGGTTAAATATAAAGCTGTACTTGTTAATGACACCCCCACCCCGTCCTCCTGCTTGGCTGATCATACATTTTGTGCCCTCTGTAAACGTTTTTGCGCTACAGCTCACATGTTGAGTCTCAGATGTACACGTAACTATAGCCGCCGCCGACCACAACAATAAATATTTATCAAAATCATATTAAAAATAAAAAACAAGTTTAACCAGTACTTAGAGATATAAAAACAATTTAGAGTATAACAAAGTACTGAGGACTCTTGTACTTTTGTATTAGAAAGTATCCAAAACGGTTTATTTGGCAGCTAACCATTTACACAATATAAGACGCATTCCATTCATGGTAAGGTAAGACACAAACCAAGCAATTAGGTGTCCAGCCTACGACCATCTCCCGCTCATCATCAACCCGTCATCTCAATAATACGTCTCATTTCGTACGCAGCTATAAGCTCTTAACACCTGTGACGTGTCTCAAATTATTCATCTTTATCCAAAACAATTAAAAAATAGAAAATTACACCGGGTTAGAGAGAGTTGGATCAATTAATAGATTAACCAACTGGTGCTCAACTCTCAACTACCTAATCTCTTCCCCCCCCTCCCACGCACTAAAATTAACATACTACCACCCTAGACCCATAACCATCACCCCATAAAACACCATTGACCTCCAAATTCAAACATATGTCATGGTTGCAATCAATTACATATGTGCTTCAGCCTACAGTATAGACCTATGTCCTGTGTAGACAGTGATAGGAGGATAATGCTGGTATTCACTCACCTCCCTCCTTTTTGCCCTTCTCCATGACACCCTCTCCACCCCCTTCCCCTCTTTCTCCCTCCATTCCACCCTTCCTCCCTACCCCCCTCTTCCTAGCCACTTTATCCCTGTCGCGTCTGCACGCCATTAAAGTTCTGATGATGTCTGTTGGGATCGCGCGCAGCATTGAAATTAAACATGTCCAATGTTGTGACATTGTCGCAACATTTCAGGACATTACTGCAAAGCTTCACAACATTTCCGTGGATGCAAAAAATTTTTTTGGTGTGGGTGATTTAAGGCCTAATTGCACCTATAATTTCAGGGTTACGAGCTCTGATGTCCATGTGTTTGAAGTCATGAAGTCTGCCCTGACTGTGGGGGGTGGTGTGTGTGTCCTGAAGGATGGTGTAATTGGGTGGTACGTTTGAATGGTTAGGTGTTATACGTTAGTCTCTGGGATGGTTGAGTGCGGGGAATAGAGGTGGGGATGAGTGTGAGCATAGGAGACAACAAGCAATCACTTCCCCGTCTTAACATCTCCCCCCCCCCCCCACCCCCGCTTCCTGTCAACACTACAAATTAGCAAAGGGGAGGGGATGTTCATTTGTACCCCCTCCCCCCCCTTTCTCCCATCAACACGACGGAAGGAAGGGGTGGGGGTTAGTGTTTACAAACCCCCTCCCCCCCCCTCCCTCTGCCTTTCTCGTGTTGGTTGAGAAGGATATCGCCCCCCTCCAAAAAAAAAAAATCCCTAAGTATTGTTGTGGTTTTAGATTTAGCTACTCGGAACGAAGTGTCCATGTAGCACGGGCTATGGTGAGCCCGTAACCATTACATAAGTAGAAAAGGGAGAAATAAATACAAGGTGGAGAGGAGAAAGGCGATACAAGGAAGAGGTGGAGGAGGGTGAAGAGGAGAGGCAAGAGGATACGACTCTTCCTCACCAGCAAGTGAGGTAACTTTGTTCCTCCCTTTAATTACGGCCGTATTAACTCTACCAGGGAGGGGGTGCTTGGTCGTGGGGGGAGGGGGGGTCGAGGGGGGGGGGGGTGGCTGCTTAACGGGGATGAGTGAGCTCGTTAGGAGATGGGGGGGGGGGGGGGGGTCGTTAGAAGAAGGGGGGGTAGGGGGGTCGTGGGAAAGCATTTTTTTTTTACCACATACGTGGCCACACATTTACAGTGCTAACCAGCATATATACATTTTCTTCTGTCCTCCATGGACAGGGTGAGAGATTCGTTAAACATTAATTGAGTGTTTTAGATTTATTGAACAATCAACCACAGAAGGTGATTGTAGTGCCTTTAAAATGGTAATGTAACCTACATACATAGATACATAGATACACAGAGTTACGTTACATGGTTGGAAATATGAAACGCAAATGAGCTCTAGGGCTGCGAGGAAATGCTGCTTCAACGTTAGAAAAGTGAACTACCTCCTCTTTTACTACATTTTACAAACAACAGTTTATCAAGAGCTTATGAGAAGCCGGTGAACCGGGTACCAATGCAAAAAGGCGAGACCCACGATCTGAAGCTCGCCCTACAAGTGCATACACATGCGAGCACGCACGCACGCAGTTACCCAAAATAGCAGAATAATATTTAAAAGATCTTAAGAAAACGGATCCTACAAGCAATCTTACCCTTCTACAAGGAATCTTGCAGAGACTAAACGCACTTCGCCTCACCTTCCCCATACCCTCCACCCTTCTTAGATCATCACAGTTTATTTCACGATAATTCTCCTCGTGTGCTGCCCCAAAAGCCTCCTTCTGATGCCTTCTTTTTACGAAAAGTTATTTCCTGTAGTCGCCTGTAAATTTCGCTGGCATACAGTTTTACATTGGAACCTTTTTGTTGACAATGTTTACCCTTACTCCTCCTCTATCTCTCTCTCTCTCTCTCTCACACACACACCCTTCGTCTTTATCTTTATCCCTTCTTTTACATTCCCTTTCCGCGCTTATTGCTTCCCCTCATTTTCCTTCTTTCATCTCTGAGTGAGACAAAGGGCCATGGTTGAAAGGAAGCAGTGTTTTCTGTCGCAGTTCGCCCGTCATTAGTCATAGACAGAAGGTGGACCCGGTTACCTCCTGTTAGGTTAGGGACGGCAGCTGCTTGCATGAGATGTTGAAAGGAATGGGATATGCCGGTGGAGAGGAAGGGAAAGTGCAGGGGATAAAAAGTGCTGGAGAAGGCAAAAGGAGTAAGGGAAGCCTTGGGTAAGTTAAGCATGTTGGAAGGCAAGATGCTTGGTCGAGCCAGCAAGGGGAAATAATCCGGATGATATTCATCCGGATTATGTTAGAACAATCGCCACAGGACACCTGTGAATAAGTGACTGAAATCCCCTTTGGCAAATCTCCATTTTTGTTCAAATCAACTTCGAAAGTAATCTCATACAAATCACCATCATACTAACCATGGGAAGTTCTCGTGAATGCTATTTATAAGTATTTACAGTTATTTACACCTGTTCTCAATACAGCATAAGGATGGTTATTCATTTACCTGCGACTCATGCCATCTGAGATGAAATCATTCATTTGTGCGGTTGTCGGTGTATACCAAAATGCTGCAGATCGGTACGCATGCCTACATGTATTGGAACACACTGATGAAAACGTCGTTGTTGTTGACCAGACCACATACTAGAAGGTGAAGGGACGACGACGTTTCGGTCCGTCCTGGACCATTATCAAATCGATTGTGAAATTCGATTGTGAACAACGAAAACGTTGTTCTTCCCCGAAATACTAACTGCCAGAACCCTCCTCCAGGTATATACGAGGTCAAGCCTCCATGCAATAACAAACTATGACGTATTAACAAGTCACATTCCCTTCGTCGACGGCTTGTAATGCACTCAAAGCTGGGCAAGCAAGCTTATGAGTTCAGCTTGCCCTAGTTCAACCAAACCACTTGGGCTGGACGGTAGAGCGACGGTCTCGCTTCATGCAGGTCGGCGTTCATCCCCGACCGTCCAAGTGGTTGCGGCACCATTCCTTTCCCTGTTCCATCCCAAACCCTTTTCCTGACCCCTCCCAGTGCTATATAGTCGTAATGGCTTGGCGCTTTCCCTTGATAATTCCTTCCTTCCTTGCCCTAGTTCAAGTATGTTTATTGAGACAAGAAAAAAATACATCTTAAAGAGATACAGTAGCATAGGGCAAAAGGGGGGGTAGAAATAGCCTAAGTCCATTGACCATTAGTGCTCCACCTACACCCTCACTTCACCCCCACCGCTGCGGGAGCGTGAGTCTCTGGCATAAAGGTAGCCCACTGGGGAATAACATCGCCGGCAGCTGACATTTTCACCTGCCGTTATCAGGTGATGACAGGGTGTGTATTGCAGGCCAAAAGAGGAGCTCGAGTGTACTAGTTTACAGCGATTTACAGCGACGTGGGCAGTGTAACCCCAGCGTGCTATATATCAAGCACCGGGACTCAAAAAAATTGTAATTTTAGCGTCAATGATTTTTTGCTTTTTTGTCGCGTGACGCGACTCTCAATTTAAGATGCAAAAAAAAAATGTAACATTTTACTTAAGCTGACTCAAACTGCAAGTCTTTTAGTGTTATTCTATTCACTATATTGACGCAGAAGGCAGAGATATTTGTACAAGCGTTCATTCGTCTATAAACAATCGAATAAAAAAATTACAAGGCAGTGAAAATGAGTAAATATGAGTGATGCAACATTAGCTCAAGCACTTCTCTTGCCTCCTTACGTTTATACATAATGGAAACAGGGTGTTGAAGTTCATAATGGATATTAGAAGTCCCTGTACTCATTTGCATACATAGTAGGTGCTTGCAGCACCAGCCCGCAGCACTGCCAGCTTCAAGCCCACAATCCAGACCAGCCCTAACACCCCCCCCACACACACACTAGGGCCAAGCCCTCGACCCCTTAGGTAAGGCTATCGGCGGCTATACACCGGTGAGATGCCCTAGGACCATCACTAACCTTGTTCTTACCTCTTTAGGATAATGTAGCGCGTGTTTACGAGTAAGTGCAAGTCCACGCCCTCATACCACCCCCCCCCCCACACACACACACACTCACGGACCCTTCCTCGCACTCAATTCACTTCCTTTTCCCCCTTCCCCACCCGTCTCGTGTCCACACGAATCTTCGTAAACCAAGTCACGCATGGAATATTGGATACGTCCGTGCCTGACGTGAACCAGGAGCTACGTCTCAACAGTGGGTCAAATGTGCCCCCCTCAGTTTGCAACTGCAGGTAGCAATTGTGGGCGATTGTAACCCTTCAGTGGGTGGCGGTGGAAAGGTGGTGGTGTGCACGATATGCAACGCAAATTATGACAAACTCACTGTTTATGCAAGTCGCTTAGCTTTAAATTATACTTGAAGTCGTTCTTGAACCTATTGTTTATATATATATATATATATATTATATATATATATATATATATATTATATATATATATTATATATATATATATATTATATATATATATATATATAATATATAATGCAGTTCCTGAGCGCATTATAGCCTCAAACATTTTCTTTACTACCGCCCACAGAATGGATATATAGGTACATAATGAATGGGAAGCTAGTGGAGTCATTTATTTGAAATAAAACTGCAGAAGACCTATCTGCCCATACGAGAGAACTGTAGTTTATTCCATACTAATTCACACGTGTATAACCTGCACTTGAAACAAGCCAGCACTGAACGTTTAATTGGTTATCCGGTAATTTGTTCCCATGCATTAGCTGGTAATGAGCCGAAATGAATGAAATTGGGTGGATATAGATAAGAGTGGCCTTGTATGGACAAGTGGAATTCACTATTTGTTGTGCTAGTTGTTATTGTGTCCGGGTAACATGAGAACACAAGTAAAAATATTTGTAACCGAACATAATAACTTTAGGAGACAGTGTAAAGTTATTAAGAAATCAAGCACATCCTTATCGTACAAAGCTAAGAAGAAAATTAACAATTACATCACCGCTTTCATTTTACGTCCCTCCTCACCCCGCTTATTTTGACCATTGACCTTCCCCCTCATAACCAAACTAGCACTTACTGTAGATATCACCAAATCATTCCACATATCAGCTATTGGTACTGGTAATGGCTCCAAAGGGCCTCCACTTACGGGCTATTCGTGCCCATGCCATCTTGTGGGTGCCGTAAGATTATCAATCAATCTTTATCACCAAATGATAGGTGGGATGATTTGTTGGGTGGGTTGAGTGACCAATTGATTAATGTGTTGGATTGACGCTATCGATCACAATGTCTGAATTAGGATACGTTAGTGAACTATTGCTTCTAGGCTACTTACGAAACATCTACATCTTTCATTAATCATGACCGGGAAACATCACAACCCAAAGTTGTTACAAAGAACCTCGTGGAGCTTCAGGGCTCAAACTATTTGGCAACCTTTTCATTTTTTAATCTTATGGAAAGATGTATCGGTTTCGTTAGTGCTTGCGTAAATGAATGGTGGCAAGTACCAGATGATTTGTTTATCATTTTTCTACCACAGACGTGGCCACACACTTAGAATTGTAAGCGTGTATAACCAGCATATATACATTTTCTTCTATCCTCCATGGACAGAGATCTGTTAACATATAATCACATAATCTGGGTCTAAACTACATGTGCCGTTGCAAATATGTATACTATGGATACTTCCATACATACCCTTTTTGTTGCATTTGGGCACCTATACATATAACTTAGGTGGTGATGTGTGTTTATTACAAGTACTGCACATTCAACAAAACTTTAGTGTAAGCGGGTTTTCTTCCTATTGGGGAGTATTGTACATGCTGCTATGGCGGTGTGTCCACTCACAGAGGAGTGGCGCTGCCCAGTAAACTCGCCCCTCGGGGCAAAATTTAACAAAATCAAAAACTTGAGTGTAAAAACCACGCAAATCTTACCCCGGTGATAACATGCTCAAATACCCATTCCTGTCATTCTCTGCAAACTATCACTCAAGCAGAAACTCGCCTAGTTAATCCACTATGCCGTATCACGTGACCAATTACCCAAGCTCGCGGCATAGTCTGGCAATGTTAGCGGAGCCCAGGTCCCAAGCTGAGTCAATACGGGCCAGCAGATTGTACTGTCAGGTCGTATCTTCGCCCTTAACGAGTTTGAACAACCTTGTTCCTAGGGGCAATAGGCACCGCTGCAGAATGATACATTGAATATCGATTTATTTAAACAAAAATATATATATTTTGTGGTATTTACAAACACATTTATTGTGAAATTTATGTCGCAAGTTTATTTAATGATAATGCCGAGTTATCAAA
>WNGS01166011.1:3150846-3167752 GCA_020271785.1 Procambarus virginalis | reverse complement strand
ACTAACACCACACATAATAAAATGTTTGAAAGAGTGATTAGGAATCAAATTTCTAGTTTTATGGAAAACAATGAATTGCACAATCCAGGACAACATGGATTTAGAGCGGGAAGATCCTGTCTGTCACAGTTACTCAACCACTATGACAAAATCACAGAAGCCCTAGAAGAAAAGCAAAATGCAGATGTTGTATACACAGACTTTGCAAAGGCTTTCGACAAATGTGACCATGGGGTGTAGCTCACAAAATGAGGTCAATGGGAATAACTGGAAAAGTAGGACGCTGGATACTCAATTTCCTGTCGAACAGAACACAAAGAGTAACAGTCAATCAGATAAAATCGAGTCCAAGCGATGTTAAAAGCTCTGTACCTCAAGGTACAGTCATTGCACCGCTACTGTTCCTTATTCTCATATCTGATATAGACAAAAATACACGTCACAGCTTCGTGTCATCCTTCGCAGATGACACAAAAATCAGCATGAAAATTACCTCTGCTGAAGACATTGAAAAACTACAAACAGATGTCAACAAAGTTTTCGATTGGGCAGCAGAAAATAATATGATGTTTAACAGTGATAAATTTCAGATACTCAGGTACGGCAAAAATGAGGATCTGAAACATAATACAGGGTACAAAACACAATCAAATCTTCCCATAGTAGAAAAACAGCATGTCAAGGATTTGGGAATAATGATGTCCGACGATCTAACGTTTAGGGAGCATAACCAAGCAAATATCGCATCAGCCAGAAAAATGATCGGATGGATTACGAGAACTTTCAAATCCAGGGATCCCATCACAATGGTTGTACTCTTCAAGTCACTTGTGTTGTCCCGTCTCGAATACTGCTCAGTACTCACTTCCCCCTTCAGAGCAGGAGAGATTGCTGAAATAGGGGGAATACAGAGAACATATACGGCACGCATAGACGAGATAAAACACCTAAATTATTGGGATCGTCTCAAAGCTCTCCAAATGTACTCTCTAGAAAGGAGACGAGAGAGATACCAAATAATATACACGTGGAAAATACTGGAGGGCCAGGTCCCAAATCTACACAGTAAAATAACAACGTACTGGAGTGAACGATATGGAAGAAAATGCAAGATTGAACCAGTGAAGAGCAGAGGTGCCATAGGCACAATCAGAGAACACTGTATAAACATCAGAGGTCCGCGGTTGTTCAACGTCCTCCCAGCGACTATAAGAAATATTGCCGGAACAACCGTGGACATCTTCAAGAGAAAACTGGACTGTTTCCTAAGAGAAGTCCCGGATCAGCCGGGCTGTGGTGGGTATGTGGCTCTGCGGGCCGCTCCAAGCAACAGCCTGGTGGATCAAACTCTCACAAGTCGAGCCTGGCCCGGGCCGGGCTTGGGGAGTAGAAGAACTCCCAGAACCCCATCAACCAGGTATCAACCAGGTATCAACCAGGTAGTTATATTACAAATATTTATTATAAATATATTATTTGAATTTAATTTGCACATGTGTAGATATATAGGATATAAGTTAATAGAATATATAATAAATGACAATTATATAATTGTCACATAATTAGTTCCCAGACAGACAATGGATTAAACATAATTAGGAACAATATTTTATGTGAATTATTGCATAAGGTATAATTAGACCAATTAGTCTCCGTAATCACCTGGACGTGTTTACAGTTAATATGAAGCTTGTTGCTCTTTCAATGTTAGCAGCGCAATGAAGAAAATATAATCTGAAATTGAATAGTAACAATGATGCTATTCTTAATTATCCTTACCCAAAGCCTTGAATAGAATAGGCTCGGGTAATAATGCATAAGCCAACTTACTTTCTCTCTCTCTCTCTCTCTCTCACACACACACACACACAATGTACGTGTGTAGATATAATAGAACCCAATAGAATCATGAACCTGTACACCAAATTGACAGTTGAAAGGCGGAACCAAAGAACTGAATCTCAACCCCCGCATGCTCAATTTGGCAAGTATACGTACAAACGTTTGCTAGTACACACAAATTTTTGAAAACGCCGTAACAGGCTACAAAATTGTTCTGATAAATGGGTACACTTGCTGGTATTGAATGCCAGTAACCATTTGTTAATACCTTACAAGTCCAGTAACATATCCTGTACCCCAGACCATTACCTCTGTCAATTTGGGTGGGACTAGCCACGAGCGTTTGGCCTCCAACTTTGGAAAACATTCTTATAGGAATAGATGAGTATTTGCTGGTGGGAGTAGCCAAACTTCAGAAGGGAATAGCGTGCCAGGGTCACATTCAGCTCTTTCCCCCCCCCCCACCCTCCCATCCTGCACGACGATTTTTGGCACTGCCCAGTGGCTAGACAGCCAAGTATTTAGAAAAAAAATTAGTTTTTTTTTTTTTTAGTAATATACACCATGATTCATTAGCAGGAAATTTGTTAATGTTCCTAAGATAATCATAATTTGCCTGTAGTCGCATAAAACAGATGATCCTTCCACAACTTCAAAGACCTCTCAAGCCACGCCCCATTTCTCAAGGTAATTGGGGAAACTTATTGTAGTTAAGAAAAGAGTTATTTTCTGTAGTCGGAACACCAATTGCTAGCCCAGAGGTAAATGCAAATATGATACGGTCTGTAGCATAGCCTAAAGTGCCGAGCATTTGAATAATAATAATAATCACAATATTAAGGCAATTGGAACACTGGAAACATACATGAGACCAGTTCGATAGAATGCAGCCCCCCATCGTGAAGCCGCCACCTCGAAAACACACAGTATTTCTTGTTGATTTTTTTTTAACCTAAGAGAACTAGAAGGAATATGAGACGATTCTCTAGCGTTCACCTATGAAATATAATTTTCGGAGTAGTACGGTGGGATCAAACTCTCGTCTACGGCTTCCCCAAACACGTCCACTACCGACATACACAAATCGTGTTAAAAGTACCACAAAGAAAGTCCTATTGAACTAGCATGGCGTATGAACTATGGTTGGTGCAGCGAAGGCCTCGCTTCTTGCAGGTCCGTGTTCGATTCTCCTACAGTCCAAGCAATTGGCCACCGTTCCTTTCCCTCAATCCTACCCCCCCCCTCCTCCCCACACAGAGCCCTGTCCTCGTATCCCTTCCAAGGTTTATACAGTCGTACTGGCAGAGTACTTCCTCCAGATAATTATCTCGCACTGCACCTAACTGAAGTTTAGTTTAGTTCATTTATTATGCACCCCATACCCATCTTGTGGGCGGTAGTGGAAAGGGTTACAGAGGCACATAATGGGTTCAGGGACTGAACCCCACAATTCATTTAGCTAAGCAAGTTACAATCTTGATGAGCTAGTTACAAAATTCAATATAAGTCGTCACATCAACAATGGGTTCGAGATCGACCTCAAATACAGGTTCTAAATTAAGCAACTGACATGTGGAGAGCTAGTGTCAAAATTTATATGTTTGTCCTGCACACCGCCCCCCATCCAGTGGGCAGCGGTGGATAGGTTACAATCACTCAGTTACTACCTACAGTTAGCAAACTGGGGATATTTGGCTAAATTTAACTGAAAACCACAAATCTGAGTTGACACACATGGCACCAGAACCCACTCAGGATAAGTAGATTACACTCTTGTAATCAGATTATTATTCATTACAAGCAGATGTTCACATAAGTATCCTCTGTAAGTGTTAAGTGAACTAACGGAAGTAGCTGTTGTTTTAAAATTGACACCAGTTTCATCCACAAAGTATTGGACGATTGCAGTTTAACTCTACAGGCACACATACGTAAGTACACCTAGACGAGTACACGCACGGTCACATGTACGCACGCACACAAGCCTGTACGCACGCACACAAGCCTGTACACACGCACACAAGCCTGTACACACGCACACATTGCCCTGATGAATTACTCTACCCTTTACTAAAGTGCCCGATACATCACTCCTTTCATTACACGTGAGAAAATGAATAAAAGTCCTCCTATAACAACCCAGAAATATTTATACTAGAGCATTAAGTATATAAAACACAATTTCGTTTGCCTTCGGAGGATAAACTAAGAATATGCGATGAGGTAGCATATTTCCGGGATATATTATAGATAAAGGGGGAGATGGAGAGGGGTAAGGGAGGGAGGGAGGGAGGAGGAGAGAGAGAGAGAGAGGGAGGGGGGGGGGGCAAGGAAAGCAAGTGGAGAGGAGAGAGGCGGAAGAGAGGCGCTCGAAGGAATTTTCTCTGTATTATTCTCTAGCAGAAAATAGTGTGAACATAACAATTTACTCAGCAGTATGTGAGAAATGGGACGGAAGTAAATATGACAACTTGTGTGAGCGTCGGCAGGTAAAACTTAACAAAAATAACAGCAGCACGAGAGGTAAACTTTTCGAGGAAATAGATTGTACTTAATTTTCGTCTCTTTCATAACAAGACAATCCTGGGATATTAATATATGTATATGACTTGTGTGATTAAAATTGTTTTTGGGATACAGATCTCCCCCCTTCCCCCCCCCACAACCTGCTGAATACCTTCCCCCCCCTCAACCTAAGGTCTAGTGGCAAGGCATTACAGCACCGAATTTTAAGGTCAAAACGTCGAAATATTGCGAGTTTCTATCCGAAGGCGACATTTATGCTCTAACGGACGGATTGACGGACGAATGGACGGGGACGTCACGAGCAGCTTGTTGACAGGGCATGACAGACGTGCAATATGTCAACCGTCAACCGTAGTGAACACTCACTGACACATCCGGCCTCGCAACACACCCATTCGCCTCCAAAACTAACGAACATATTCGTTGTTGTTGTCATTACGAACGTGTTTACAAACCTAGTTTTATAAATACGGTTTCGTTGCCCATTATTCAGGGGGGAGGGGGGGGGGAGTACACAGGAACCCTTTTAGGGGTATCAGGGGACTCTGGAGGCCATTATGACAGTTTAAATTTTACATTTTGCCCCGAGGGGCGAGTTTATTGGGCAGCGCCACTCATCCTGTGAGTGGACATAGCAACATGTACAACACTCCCCAAAAGGAAGAAAACCCGCTGGGTTGTTCATCCTGTCACTTGTACCCAGACACAGCTGGGACTTACTTAACTGAGGAGCTGTTCACTTGAAACAAACATGAAGATTAACATCTGTCAACCCTTAAAAGCTTACGTTATCTTGCGGGTGCAAAATGGGGAAATCTTTTTTTTCCATAGTCATAAATCCATTATGACAGTGTGACGAACAAGGGGAAGATTGAATAGTGACAAAATCCAGTCCTGTTAGATATCAGTTTGATTAAAAAAAAAATGTCAATAGCGGAGCTTTTATTTTACAAATAGACAACTAGAAGCACAACATCTGAAAGAAAAGCGAAAGAATTTTGTTATACAAAAATCTCAGCCACCTAAACTAGCTACAATTAATCCCATGATCTATGTATTAATTTCTTTATCATGCCCCCCATACCCACCCCCGTGGGCGGTGGTGGATAGGGTGATAGAGGCATATAATGGATTCAGAGACCGAGTCCCAATGTTGTTCAAAATTCAGCTACTGGGGAACAAAACGTTCCAAGTAGCACGGGCTATGATGAGCCCGTATCAGAGTCCCAAATATTTTTACGGGCTCACCATAGCTCGTGCTACATGGACACTTCGTCCTGAGTAGCTAAATCTTTAAACAATTCAATATTTGGGTTGTTGTTGTTATATTGTCCAAGACCCTCAAGAGGATGAAGGGGTGTGGTTGAGGTCTGTCGATAGCTTAAAACTGGCGGCCTCCACAAAGTTTTGGAATGTAAGGAACGTTAATTTTTGTTATATACAGCATATGTTATTTATTAAAAAGATTATGAGAGTTTGTACCCGCATTATAATGTGAACTTGAGTGTTATAAGATAACCCAGTTGTTTGACAACTGATCACCTGACAATTAAGTCCTGGCTGCGTGTGGGTATAATTAACTCTCGATGAATAATCCAATTTTTTTATTTTCTAACTTTCACCCCCTTCCCCCCCTCATCATATTTAGAATGAAACACGCAGGGTTATTCATCCTTCCACTTGTTCACAGCACCACATGCAAGCGCCTTGCTCCTATGGCAATATCATTATTCACAGGATGAGTGGCGCTGCCCAATGTACTCGACTTTAAAATAATTGAAATCTGCAAATTTCACCCTTATATTAAGGGTCTATAACAACTAATACCGTAATTTTGTTTAATGCAACAATCTTAAAAAAAACATTACCTATGGCAGATCATATTTAGTAAATGGATTAGTACATAATTCACTTAAGAGGAGAATCTTCTTCTCCTCACAAGCCTCGAACCCTTACTCCTTATGTGACTGATCAACCCATCTCAATTATCCCTCAGCCAATCCCCGAGGTCTAAGATTACTAATCATTGGGTTCATATCTGACAGCTGCTTGAGAGGTCGCTATCTCCCACGTTGATCCGTAGAAGTAGCTACGTTGATATGTGTCCGTTATCATTCTCACATTTGTTATCATAATAACAGTAACAAGCTTTAACATTTCACACTATGATATTACGAGAGATACAGAGTGAGAGAGAAAGGGGTGGGGGGGGGGGTGAAGAAGGGGCTGTCAAAGCCGAAAAGGAAATGGAGAAACATTAAAGATTAATAATTGTGCAAGAGGACTATTGATCAAGATTCAAGGCCTTACAGAAACTAGCGCTGACCACAGAAGGGGGGGGGGGGCAGTCGACGAATCGGAACAAGAGCTGTGAAAACGCCTAACCAATCAAGAGAAGGCGGTTAGGTCGTTCTGAACTATCGTGTGGGATTTTAGCTCGAGTCCTCACCCACCGGCAGCTTGTATAACAAAATACAGATCATTCCTCATGCACTGAGTTTATAGTTCCTGAGCCTATTATGTGACGCTGGAACCTTTTCCACTACCACTTGCTGGATAGGCATTGGGTGTATAATAAAATAACTAGCTGCAAAATCGCCTCAACTCGTGTATATATCAAGAAACATGGCAAAAATTGCCATTCTGTTACCTCTGCAAAACTTATGAGGAACATTATCAGTCAGTCGCGGTCGCCTTGCACCAGACGTCAGATAACCTTTACCACAAAGAGGGGAAAGGTGGGGGGGGGGGGGGTTGGAGGGGCTGGGAGAGGGGGAGGAGAAAGTTTGTAGAGGGGGAAGGATATAATCGACCGACAGTGAGAGACATTCCTAGGCGTTTACTTGCACTCTAAGGACGACAACTTGTCGTGTAGGATCATCTGTCCTGTGTGGCAAATGTGCCCCCATTTTGCACCCGCAAGATAACGTAAGCTTTTAAGGGTTGACAGATGATAACTGTCTCAATCTTCTTGTTTGAGGAGCTGTTCACTTAAGCAAGTCCCAGCTGTGTATGGGTATAAGTGACAGGATGAACAACGCAGCGGGTTTTCTTCCTTTTGGGGAGTCTTGTACATGTGAGTAGACATACCGCCATAGCAGCAAGATGAGTGGCGCTGCCCAATAAACTCGCCCCTCGGGGCAAAATTTAAATTTATAAGTGTGTGTGTGTGCGCGTGCGCTCTCTCTCTCTCTCTCTCTCTCTCTCTCTCTCTCTCTCTCTCTCTCTCTCTCTCTCTCTCTGTCTAATCTCATATACAAACTTGCGTCAATTTATGAAGTCACGTGAGGTCAGATTATCCACGTGTATTTTTTTCTTACGTCACTGTGAGTAGGATGCTACATGACTCCTCCTAAGTGCCTTGACCTTCCAAGAGTCCCTCCCGTGACCCTGGTGAATGGTGCCAATTGACCCTCTCCTAATTTCTCGAGTGACCTGGTGGCCTTTTTCAAGTGACCCTCCAATGCCCTTCCCTCTCACAGCCCTCGTGTTAGGAACCTTGTTCAAGGTACGAGGGAATGACCTGTTTGGTCCTTTGGCACCATGGAAAAGGTCCTTGACACTCGGTTATATACTTGTGTAGATCTATTGCATAATTATATAATTTATTTGGAGTTGTGACACATCCAGACATAACACCCTTTGTTTAGGGGGAAAGCCTCGAGGGAGAGGAAATTATTGAAGTGGGAAATGAAGAGGAATGATAGCAAGGCGAACAGCCCCTCCCCCCCCCCCCGCTGACACGGAGGGTTGAGCTCTGACAGTTGAGAGGCGGGACCAAAGAGCCAATCAACTGGTGTACAGATTCCTGAGCCTACTGGGCTCTATCATATCTACATTTGAATCTGTGTATGGAGTCAGCCTCCACCACATCACTGCCTAGTGCATTCCATCCGTTAACTACTCTAGAAAGAACTTATTTCGTGTCAAAGTCCCTGTGGCTCATTTGGGTACTCTGTTTAACACGGGAACAAGGGGACACAGATGAAAACTGCGTGTGCGCGCGTGCGTGCGTTTGTGTGTGCATTTGGAAGATAAGCTGGCGCGCTCTGCCAGGATTGGCTCAAGTATAAAACTAAATATTGTAAACCCGTAAATGTACAGCATGCAATATTTTACACAAGTATAATATTTAATATTGTTATTATTAAATATGGCTGTGCATGTATACATGGATGCTAATGTACACGGCTTGCTGATCCTCTTTGCCCAAATACCAAAAAAGGCCACAAGGGGCTTTTGTTTTAAAAGGCTTTTAAAAGCCCCATTGTGCACCTCCATTCCTTTCGCGGTAATGGGCCCCATATACCCATTCTCTCATTATCCCATGAATATAATCGGTTCCCTCGACACTGGAAATGGGAACCGGAGATCTAGAATGTCGTGATGGGAAAACAAAATAATGAACACCTAATAGAAAGGAAAAGAATCAAGAGATTAAAAAACAAAAGGTAGCGAAGCAAACAATGAATAAAGGAGAGAGATTCGATAATTTTTAGTTCCCCCTCNTTCTTCAACGCGGCAATTGTTAACAATTTGCAAACTACAGCTAATAGCAATATCAAACTAGAAAAATTTGACATTACTAATAATTAGAAACAATTGTAATCACCTACACAATCATAATTATCCCCGCCGGTAAAAATTATTTACTGAATGACATTTAATATCGAACACACAGACCGTATAAAATCGCAAATGTCTATTCGTTATTAATTTTTTAATTTTTTTTTGCGAGACAGGATTATCACGTTGTTTTTGTTGATGTTATCATCAGAGGTAATAGGATATATAGAGTAAATACTATAAATATTGGGACTAAATAGTGACAATCCATCACCCTTTACATTGATTGTTTACATTGATGATCAACATTTTGAAGCTGTTGCCACGTCAAATAAGCACAATGACCGTAGCATTAATCCGTGATCACGTTGCAATTTTATCCTTATAAGCACAGAGGCTGGATTATCAAGGCTGTGCACTAGGGGGGGGGGGGAGCGCATATGGCAACATACCCAGGGAGTGGCACTATGTTGGCCTCGTGTGAAACATTGCACATGAAATCCTCCATTCCCTCCCTCCCCACCCTTCGTGATCGCCGTTTGAAGGGCTTCAAAAAATCCCCAATCATTTGTAAGTGATATGGCCGTTTTATAACATACATCAGGAGGCCTGGTCGGCGACCGGGCCGCGGGGACGCTAAGCCCCGGAAGCACCTCAAGGTAACCTCAAGGTAAGGTACATACACACACCCCCCCCTCCACCGCACCCCACCCAACACGCACACCCACATTACGATAAAACCTGCACGTATAACGTGTACACATTACGGGCTCACCATAGCCCGTGCTACATGCACACTTCGTTCCGAGTAGCTAAATCTAAAATTACAAAAATGTACATAATCACAAAAGGTAACCTTATGACAAATATTATGTATATATATATAGCACATCTGAGTGCTGTGAAATACATAAACAATTATATGAAAGATAAATGTGGTTTCTCCTGTAGTTGTCTTCTGGCTCATTTTTAATTACTATCACACGTTGATTTTATGTTAATGGAGTCTACTTCCTCATGTCAAGCAGTTGGCGCATATTAGGTAACGAGTGGAGTATCGCAACGATCAAAATTGTTCCTTTTCCCGTTTTGCTGCCATTCGATTCATTCATGAATAAGGTATCTCGTTAGTAGGCCACATAAGGCAAGGCAATAATGTATGTAAATGTAGCGTGCTCCCGCCTCTCTGCCTCGGTTCCATTACAAGCCAACAGTACTACTGCAGAGGTAAAAACTACAGGACCTTCTTCAGCGTCTTCGTCAGTGCAAGGAATTCCGTAAGAAGCTCAGAGTCTGTTGTCTAAGGAGAAAGCGGTTTGGAACAACTTTAATGTATCACAGTAGTTTACGGACTCACTGATAGCCCTTGCTACATGAACATTTAGATTTAGCTATTTAGAACGAAAACAGCATCGGGGTTCCCTTACGGGCTATTCATGCCTGTGTCACCTCTCGGTGCCTTAATCTTCGTCACTCAATCTGGGGTTTTGTACACGACCACATGGACGAAAACAATATAAGTACTTCACCCATCTCTAAATAAGGCTCAATGGGCTACTGGGAGTTTCTGAAGTCCCCTAAACATCTTGAATTCATCAACATAAAGTTCATATTCTTGGAGAACATGGGAGCGTACTGGGAGGTGAACCAGAGCGAACACTTCTAACAAAGAAGGTGTAACATGAACATTAACGGGAGGCTAAATCACTCATGAAACAGACCGCCAATTGCATAGTAGCTTTTTGAAATACGATTACACTAGCTACTAACAAATATGGCCATTTATTATTATGTTTTATGTGAACGGGATGAAGCAAATTAACTGGTCTTCTCAATGGAAACAGTAGAAAATTGCTATTTCATAATAGCCGTTTCTCAAACGCACTCTCCAGATCAAAATTTGTTTCAGTATTACCGAGTAATTTGTGTCCATTAAATGATCAACCCTGTTTCCAAATCAGTATTTACCAAGGTCTTTCGTGAATCTAATTTAATTTATATCCATCGATTCGAGTTCTATTTTGTTTTGATGCATTTCAAAACACAGGCGAAGCCTACTACAGATACATTTATATCGTCTCTGTCAAGGTTATTCGGTGGTTAAAAAATTGGCAATTTTTATCAACGCATTTTACATACGTTTTCGTAAAATCGGGAACAACTGTAAGAGTGTTTTCCAACAGTTGGCTCCAGGACGCCGGGGTTTGAAGGCCAACTCTCGGTGTTGAGACTGAAAAAAAATATTGATGCGGACGAGAAACTTACCAATTAACGCTCGCAAGAGATTAAATGCCAAGCTGGTAACCGTGCCCAGTGTTGCCCACACACTTTTCAAGATTTTACAATAAAAAACATTGTTTTTGTAATTTGAAATTTTGCCCCAAGGGGCAAGTTTATTGAGCAGCGCCACTCATCCTGTGAGTGAACACACCGCCACAGCAGCATGTACAACACTCCCTAACAGGAAGAAAACCCGCCGGGTTGTTCATCCTGTTACTTGTTCCCAGACTCGGCTGGGACGTCGTTTTTTGTAATGTTCACAAAGAGTTAAATATTACTAGTTTGTCACCAACGAGACGAATTAGCGTCTGCAAGGCATTTAGATATTGATTTATGTAGATATTAATGTTGATAATAATTACAACAATTACTTGTATCATCAATTACGTGTTACTTTAAATACAAAATATAAATACAGTGTGTATAATCTTTATATAATGTGCACTATTACTTCTCCCAAATCATTATTTGCGTTTAGCTATATAATACTGACATAAACAGGTACATAATAATCACAGGAGAAATATAGCCAACTACCTCTTCGTAGTATAGGTAATGGTATAATTATAGTGTCACGTGGTGGCACCCACCACAGTAGTGCCATCATGGCACCCAGACAAGAAGAGGGGTGGTCATGGACGGTCGTGCTAGACGGGAGGTGGAGGACTTGCCTTGAGGTGATTTCGGGGCTTAGCGACCCCGCGGCCCGGTCGTTGACCAGGCGTGGACAGTATCAGAACGCCGATGACAGTCTAGTGTCAAAGAATGGTGTCAACTGATAGTTTGACTTCTCAACCGTGGACATCTTCAAGAGAAAACTAGACTGTTTTCTCCAAGGAATGTCGGACCAACCTGGCTGTGGGTGGATATGTGGGCCTGTGGGCCGCTCCAAGCAACAGCATAGTGGACCAAACTCTCACATGTTGAACCTGGCCTCTGGCCGGGCTTGGGGCGTAGAAAAACTCCCAGAACCCCATCAACCAGGTATCAACCAGTCGGCTGGGCTTCGATTATATCAACCATGGTCTCACACAAGCGACAGCAGTCTATAATTGGCTCAATTAGATGGTGTCCACATTTTGCCTTTTTTTTCCTGTCGTTGAAATATTGCATTTTTTCTCTTTTTCGTAACAAATATCGCAAGCAGCACCTTGCGAGCGATTTAGAAACGCGATAGTTTGATTCTTAAAAGGATAACGACAAAACATTACTAATGTATTTTGAAATCCTGAATCTAGAGTGTAACAGGATATTAGTAGTCTTTTTAATTAGGTTCTCCATATACCAGCGAGATAAAAAATTGCCGTGCTGACAGGTTATTTTAAAAATTCGACAGCGTCATGATTTAGATAATTACTTAAATTATTAAAACAGCTGACATTTGACGCTCCTGCCGATAGCGTTGAAATTAGCGTGCATCAAGTGAGAGGACAGGCAGATCCACTCGGGGTGGGGTGGGGGGGGGGGTCAAGGCCAGTCAAGTATTATAGGTCTATGAACTAAGAAATGTTGACCACTCTACAGCATCAATACTTTACAACGCGACCTGACTTGACTGATCTAAATAAAAACAATTTTTTTCTACGTGGTATGCACTGGATGTGACGTAACTATGACGTCATAGTAACGTCACTAATGAAGTAATGTTTTATTGCAGCCCGGGTTGCAGACACCCCCCCCCCCCCGTTATTGTTGAAGTTCAACTTTTCATTTCTCGGTTACCATCCCCCGATCACCCCCCCCCCCCCCCCCAAAAAAAAGGCTATCTTTCTCCAAATTTCTGACCGACAATTTACAGGCTGCATTTCCCAATTCGGCACTTTTCAGCGCCGGGCTGTGAAAGGTGGCGTTACTTTGTAATTGATAGCTCCCAATCTGCAAGTAAAATTTTTTGTACGGAATGTTGTAATTTCCAGCTCTTAATTTGCGTAGTGGTTACATGTTCCAGTTTTCCAGGTGGTGGCGGAAAAAGGAAAAACCTTTAACGAGAAGTGCCTTTTGTTTCCAATAGGCTGTAAAGTTAGGCATTTTCCTCACCTTTTTTTTCTCTCCCTGTTTGTGTAACTTCAGTAACTAATCTTTCTGGCGTCTAATATACAGTTGAAGCAACAAGTTGTTAATTTATCGCTGCGGAAGGTGGGGGGGAGGTTTCACTTCGTGAGATTTATTAGCTCTGCAAGTGATGTTTTTAAGGTCACTTAGATGATGCTGAGAGGCCGAGGAGGAGAGGAGATGGGGTCAGGGGTCAGAAGGTGGAGGTCACTTGTACATAGTGCCTCGGTTGACCCCATAACAATGGGTGGGGCGGTCAGGGATGTAATGAGAGGAGTCTGGTGCTTGTTTGGAGAGGGTCAGCATGAAAATTAAATTTCTTGTTGCAATTTCGTTGTTGTGCTGAAAAAAACATCAGCACAAAACTATATATAATATTTTATAGTCGTCTGCTAAAAGCTGTGATTATGTTGCATGTAATAATTTCACCGGCAGTATTTAATTAGTAATACTGGCATTACTAGGCCTACTAATGTAGGCCTAGTAGCAACTATTACTGTAAAAGTCTATTATAGTTAATAGTAATGAGTTTCACCGTTAAATATTTTTGGTGTTTTAGTGTGAATATATAACTTTTGTTTGTCAAAACATTAGGCGAAAATTTGAGGCGAAAAATGTAAAATTTTTGAGAATATAGAAATAATTACGACGAAGGCTTCTAAATCTAAAAATTTAGATTTTCTAAAATTTCTAGTTCTTGAAAAATATCCGGCCAAAGGAATCTCATGAGCACCATGATATATACATCCTATGAAAATATATTCTTGAGTATGCTCCCCCTGCAAGGAATCTACCCAAAGAAACGCAAAGAAAATGTGCAAATATATGTTCCTCAGCTTGAAGGACTCTGATCATCTTCAGCCTCACACATTAGTCGTTCTGTGCGGCGTTATCACTTCTCCGTTGTTCTTTACTAAAGAACATAATCCGACTAATCCAACACTGGACAAACGGAGCAGAGATGTCAATAAGTTCCTTCCGAGTTCATCTTATCAGTTCCACTTATTTATGAATCCTGAAGTTGTGAGGCCAATTTAATACAAAAACTTGTGTGATCATTCTTAATTTTTGTAAGTAATTGCACTGAAATACAGACGTTCGTCTCTGCACTCGATCTTAGTGAGTATAGCCCGTGCATGCATATCTTGTTATTCAATCTATTCTCATACTAATACAAAACTGATGAGACATATTTAATATACATTCTTAACCAAAAGAAGGGTACAACATGTCGATATCTCAGTATTTTACGGTTATGGGAGTTGGACGTTATTATTTAATCATTTTTGTTTGTGTTTATTTAAACACATTTGAAGGTTTCTAAAGGCGAGAGACTGAGACTCCCAGGCAATGAAAAATCCCGAGGAGGATAGAAAGAGCCTAAGCCTATTGAGACATCATCCTTTAATATACATATCAAAACATACTTGAATGACAAATCATTACGAACTACAACAGTGAATTACCAGCCACCTTAAGGCATAACCACCCCCAACTAGAGCCCTTCAGCACCATAGAGAAACCACTAGTGCGAGCGAGACAAGAAAACTGGGGCCAGATTCACGAAGCAGTTACGCAAGCACTTACGAACCAGTACATCTTTTCTCAATCTTTGGCAGCTTAGTTTGCAATTATTAAACAGTCAACTGGTGCTTCGGAGCTCATTAACTGTTTATAACAATAACAACAGTTGATTGGGAACTTTTCATGCTTGTAACCTGTTTAATAAATGTAACCAATGCCGTCAAAGATTGATATACACGTTCGTAAGTACTTGCGTAACTGCTTCGTGTAATCTAGCCTCTGATATGCAATGCAAAGCGCCTAGGAAAAGCTCTATTACACTCACCAGGAAAGTAAAGAATCTCTTCGTGAAGTTCGTATTCTGTTCCGGGTATGGTGAGGACGCACTCGAACAGGGTCTCCGGGTCGAGTTCGTAGTCGAAGACCTCCAGATCGATGCTGATGTTGAAGTAGCCAAGCTCTGGGAAGTGTTGACTCTCCACCTTGGCTCCCTCGATCACATCTCTCCTGTACACACATACATTAGGTCACCTGGCGAGTCTAATCTCTTTGGGAGAGTACAGTGTGAGATGAGGGGGGGGGGGGGAGTAGGTATATAGATTGCGAATTGAAGAGGTGTGTGATAGTGGCTGTTTAGCGTGACACACAAAGGATGTGAAAGGGTCGATAGACAGGTGAGGAAGTGGCCGATAGACAGAGATAAGACAAAGAGGGGGAAGGAAGAAGCCGCAAGAATAACACTACAGGTATTCTTATCTGTTTTGCGAAAAGTGGAATAAACTACATGTGAAAGGGTTATTGGTATTTAATGATTTTCTTCTTTGCGGCTACAAAAATGAGGAGTGAGAGAGAAATGGAGGAAAGGAATAATACAAAAAAAACGCCAAAGAAAGATAAAGAAGAATCTTCTTGAAACCAACAGAGGCTGCGAATGGAGAGAGGAGGACTGAAGGAATAAATGAAACATTGAGAATAAATTAAACAAAAGGTGCCAGTAATGATACTCTTCCATCTGGACGAAACCAACGAAGGAATGAACTTAATTGAAGAAAACAGTTGTCGAGACACGACGATGAAGGAACGGTTTAGCGTGTACAGAGTTCCCCAAGCAAGAAGGAAAGGTGAGGACGAAGAACAGGACAATAGAGAATAAAAGGCAGTCCCACAGCCACTTATCTTTTCTTTTTTTTTGTCTGGGCTCGAACCAATGTCATAAACACTTACTCCGTCGACGTGTTTGCTAGCTGGCTACCAGGAAAATGTTTGTTAAACACAGGTTATAGAAGTACAATGACACTGAGAACACACGGTAAAAAGGGAAGAAGTGATTTGGCATTGTAACTTGTGTGTAGTTTGACGTCAGAGTAATGTCTTAAACACGATTAGGATACAAATAATATAAAATGGAAATACTATAATATAAGAGACTGCTACCAAAATATAATCTTACCCTTTCGGTCATATTCAACAACATTATATATATATATATATATATATATATATATATATATATATATATATATATATATATATATATATATATATATATATATATATATATATAAATTTGTCAGACGAGCTATACCTATTGAATGTTTAAATGAACTTTGTTAACGTATGCACGTGCTATAAGCAGCATATATACCCCGTCACCTTTTATATAAATAGGAGTTAATGAAAGGATATTTTTGTCCCTCAACCTTTTTGTCGCTCAGACCTCATACATTAACTCCTACACTGGACTTTACAAACAGTCGTGACAACTCTGACTTTAGACGTTACGTCCAAGTCAAAGTAAAGTAATTCTTAAATGTGAGTGCAGCTGTTTGGACTTGCACACTTAATTACAAACACATTAAAATTGTGGCGTTCTCTTGCCACTTCTTGGAATACCATTTTATCTAGTTTATGACATCAGGCGTTTCTTACTTCAAACTACCATTAGAACCCTGAGAAGACAAGAGATGGCGTCCTCGGTCTAAGAAACATATACTCCTGGGTTTAATGACACATTATACAATAATATATAACTGAGGAGGAGGTCACAGAAACACGTGACCACTCTTGACGTCTAAAACTGCATCGAATTGGCTTCAATA
Source organism: Procambarus virginalis (assembly GCA_020271785.1). Lineage (NCBI taxonomy): Eukaryota > Metazoa > Arthropoda > Malacostraca > Decapoda > Cambaridae > Procambarus > Procambarus virginalis. The sequence goes on along the minus strand of WNGS01166011.1, from coordinate 3,150,863 downwards.
TTAAATATAAGAACAAC
>WNGS01166011.1:3129792-3145841 GCA_020271785.1 Procambarus virginalis | reverse complement strand
AAAACGCCAGAACCACCACCACCAGACTGGACTGGACCAACCAGTTTTCCAATTTCAGTTTCACTTTGACTTCCTCTTCCTTCATAAGTGGCTGTTAAGTGTGTGCGTGTAAGTGTAACATGTGGTAACTCCTTTATAGGCGAAACATTCCCTTAAAAAAAAAAACGAGTGAGAAATCACTGCACTGAACTAGTCACTCTCGAAAAAACGGTGTTTGCAAGGTCGAGCTTGTGCTCTTAAGCCCCAACTGGGCGAGAACGTAACCCCAATAAATCTTGGCGTATTATCATGGTCGCATCTGTAGGCTTCCTATAGTCCCCCCCCCCTCCCTTGAACGTGATAATCTCTCCATACAATGTGGGGCAACAGAGTTGCGTGTGTGTTTTCTAGCTCCTGGGCCAGCCTCTATACATCTTCCCTCTATCATGACAACTTTGTTAATGCTTTTTAAATGGTTGACGAGCTTCGAAACTTCACAAAATAAGGGTATTATAGTTCTAAATAACCTCGTAGGGCCTCTAATGCAAACAGTTTTAGGTCAAAGACACCATAATTGGGGAAAGATTACTGGTTTCGTCAGTGGGTGCGTGTGTAAGTCGAGTGATGACCACATGATCAGGGGTCATTTCATGTCACAGCTAGTTACGAAAATGACGCATTGGCCATTAATATAACCTCTTGCTAATTTGACGCTCAAAACCATTCATTTATATACAACTCCAGTGTAGAATACATTCTCGATACAGTGTAGAGCAGAGAAAAAAAGCAAAATGGCCTCTCCCGTTGGATAATAAATTAAGATTCTGAATTCGGCTGTAGGAATGTGTGTGTCAAGAGGTGACAGTCGAAGAGCGAGGTAGTTAAGGAATGATTGGATCACCAGTCACTAACGGGTGGACTTAATTGGGCCCGTTATTGGGCGTTTCCTTTCTCGTTGGCGTCAACATTTACTCGCAGTGTCTTATCTCGTCAAACTGTTATGGTGCTTATGGAAATTTTGTCCAGTCGGTGGTGTATAAGTTGGTGGTTTGAGAACTGATACTTTGGCGAAGTATATATCAACTTTTTTTGTATTGCTAGTTCTCCTTATGACGGGCTGGAGTGGAGGGGTTGTGGGTGTAGTAGTCGGAGGAGAGGATAGAGATGGAGGGACTCGTGGTGTGGAGGGGGGGGGGGTTAGAAATAGCGTAAGGTATTCAATCCCTCTAAGATGCATTTTATCGTCTCAGTACTTGAGGGGGAAATGGAGTCTACACCACATCGCCTCCACATCACCAGTTCATTTCATTAAACCTGTTGTTGCTCTTGCATATTTCTATAAATTATTTTACTCATTCGGAACATATCGAGTTCTGTTGGTGCTTGAACGAGGACTTCAGAACCTGTGGAGGTGTTGTCCCCTTCGGGACCAGACTAGGGTTAATACTTGTACTTGTAACTTCTATACTTGTAACTTCTAGTTGACTAGGAATGCGGCGTCGAGCCGTCTGTATTAAATTTTATAATTTAGATTGAAACAAGGATACAATATAAATATCCTTGGATAATGCAGGATGATAGTTCCCCCCCCCCCTTCCCCCGTCTGATATCCAATGGATCTCTTGAGGTTATCTTGAGATGATTTCGGGGCTTAGCGTCCCCGCGGCCCGGTCCTCGACTAGGCCTCCTTTTTGTTACACAGACAGCTGCTACGGGCTGCTTCCTTGGGGGGGGGGGGTTGTAACAAATAGGAGGGCTGGTCGAGGACCGGGCCGCGGGGACTCTAGGCCCCGAAATCAACTATTATCTTGACTGTATATCTCGCACACACCTCAAGATATCTCATGTGGACTGTATAACATACAGTACCAGGCTGTATGATTGTATAACATATACTTCAACTACAGCAGCTGTACTTCAATAACACAGAAGAGACAAATGTTAAAAAAAAAATCGTGGTCAACATGCACAGACTTTATCCCACAAACTTTATCCAAAAGCCCAAAAATACACATTATCAAATATTGCATAGAACGGTTCAATATATATTTTTCTAAAGCATACACAATATTATGAATATTCAGTGTAAAAAGTCTTCTTGATGAGCATCCCCCGCTGATAAAATTCCACTAACAATAACTCTCATCTGGTTTGTGTGTTTCGATTATAATATTACACAAAAAATATCGGCGTTTTTGCCATGGACACAACATCAAAGTAACCTGTTTAATCCACCATGGAAATGACCATTACTTTGTCATTTCACCATCGAGTAACCGGGCCTAATAGCCGATCGACACCGATTATGTCGATCGGCGTTTTCCAGCGCGATTGGGCACTGATGTATTATTGACAGGACCGGATTTTTGTTAATCAAGCGACGCTTTAAAAGTGAAGAATCTCTGTAAACACAAAATCCGCTCATAAATATCACCCTCTGGAGGGTAGTAACGTATGCTTCTCAGTAGATGCTTTTGAGGTCTTGTCCCCCCCATAAAGGAGTCTATTGGGCACACGAACTATCCCTTCTTACCCTCCATCCTCGTCTCGTTGGTGCTGTTTGGAGCCACGGTGAATAGAATAGGGTGCGACAAGGCAGCCTACATCATGAGAAGGATTCACGTTCCCCTTGAGTGGACGTGTGGCAGAGATATAAATAAATAATAATTATATGTTTATTTAGGTAAGGTACATACACACAAGAGATTTTACAAAGATTTATGGATTTATAGATAGAGCTAGTACATACAATGCCTAAAGCCACTATTACGCAAAGCGTTTCGGGCAAGAAATTATACAAGTTTTCCTGTCCCATAGACCAGTTAACAGCAAAACCAAATCTTGAAAGAGTAGTTGCAAGGCGGCTACACAGCACTTGCAAGTCAACTGTGCTGATATTACTGCAATGTTGCGCTGTGTTGCAGTACACGACTCATTAACTCGGTAAGATTAGTCGAAAATTACTCTTGAAATAAATACCAAAATGTCATAATAGGAAATAACGGTTTAATGGTAATTATAATAACCAAATGAAGTTGTTAATAATTTTGTAACTATAAATTATTGGATTAGTGGCATTTATATATTTGTGTGTTATTTGTATAATTAGTCAACTATAAAGATGCTTAAACAAAACATGTTCTTCAACGCGGCAATTGTTAACAATTTGCAAACTACAGCTAATAGCAATATCAAACTAGAAAAAGTTTGACATTACTAATAATTAGAACAATTGTAATCACCTACACAATCATAATTATCCCGCCGGTAAAAATTATTTACTGAATGACATTTAATATCGAACACAACAGACCGTATAAAATCGCAAATGTCTATTCGTTATTAATTTTTTTTTTTTTTGCGAGACAGGATTATCACGTTGTTTTTGTTGATGTTATCATCAGAGGTAATAGGGATATAGAGTAAATACTATAAATATTGGGACTAAATAGTGACAATTCCATCACCCTTTACATTGATGATCAACATTTTGAAGCTGTTGCCACGTCAAATAAGCACAATGACCGTAGTATTAATCCGTGATCACGTTGCAATTTTATCCTTATGAGCACAGAGGCTGGATTATCAAGGCTGTGCACTAGGGGGGGGGGGGGAGCGCATATGGCAACATACCCAGGGAGTGGCACTATGTTGGCCTCGTGTGAAACATTGCACATGAAATCCTCCATTCCCTCCCTCCCCACCCTTCGTGATCGCCGTTTGAAGGGCTTCAAAAAATCCCCAATCATTTGTAAGTGATATGGCCGTTTTATAACATACATCAGGAGGCCTGGTCGGCGACCGGGCCGCGGGGACGCTAAGCCCCGGAAGCACCTCAAGGTAACCTCAAGGTAAGGTACATACACACACCCCCCCCTCCACCGCACCCCACCCAACACGCACACCCACATTACGATAAAACCTGCACGTATAACGTGTACATATTACGGGCTCACCATAGCCCGTGCTACATGGACACTTTGTTCCGAGTAGCTAAATCTAAAACAACAACAAAAATGTACATATCACAAAAGGTAACCTTATGACAATTATGTATATATATATAGCACATCTGAGTGCTGTGAAATACATAAACAATTATATGAAAGATAAATGTGGTTTCTCCTGCAGTTGTCTTCTGGCTCATTTTTAATTACTATCACACGTTGATTTTATGTTAATGGAGTCTACTTCCTCATGTCAAGCAGTTGGCGCATATTAGGTAACGAGTGGAGTATCGCAACGATCAAAATTGTTCCTTTTCCCGTTTTGCTGCCATTCGATTCATTCCTGAATAAGGTATCTCGTTAGTAGGCCACATAAGGCAAGGCAATAATGTATGTAAATGTAGCGTGCTCCCGCCTCTCTGCCTCGGTTCCATTACAAGCCAACAGTACTACTGCAGAGGTAAAAACTACAGGACCTTCTTCAGCGTCTTCGACAGACAACACACTGGTGAGCTTCTTACGGAATTCCTTGCACTAAGGAAAAAGCGGTTTGGAACAACTATAAGGTATCACAGTAGTTTACGGACTCACTGATAGCCCTTGCTACATGAACATTTAGATTTAGCTACTTAGAACGAAAAGAGCATCGGGGTTCCCTTACGGGCTATTCATGCCTGTGTCACCTCTTGGTGCCTTAATCTTCGTCACTCAATCTGGGGTTTTGTACACGACCACATGGACGAAAACAATATAAGTACTTCACCCATCTCTAAATAAGGCTCAATGGGCTACTGGGAGTTTCTGAAGTCCCCTAAACATCTTGAATTCATCAACATAAAGTTCATATTCTTGGAGAACATGGGAGCGTACTGGGAGGTAAACCAGAGCGAACACTTCTAACAAAGAAGGTGTAACATGAACATTAACGGGAGGCTAAATCACTCATGAAACAGACCGCCAATTGCATAGTAGCTTTTTGAAATACGATTACACTAGCTACTAACAAATATGGCCATTTATTATTATGTTTTATGTGAACGGGATGAAGGCAATTAACTGGGGCCAGATTCACGAAAGCACTTACGAACGTGTACATCTTTCCTCAATCTTTGACGGCTTTGGTTACATTTATTAAACAGTTTACAAGCATGAAAACGTCCCATTCAACTGTTGTTATTGTTATAAACAGCCTCCTGGTGCTTAGGAGCTTATTAACTAGTTAATAATGGGAAACAAAGCCGCCAAAGATTGAGAAAAGATGTACAGGTTCGTAAGTGCTTTCGTGAATCTGGCCCCAGGTCTTCTCAGTGGAAACAGTAGAATATTGCTATTTCATAATAGCCGTTTCTCAAACGCACTCTCCAGGATCAAAATTTGTTTCAGTATTACCGAGTAATTTGTGTCCATTAAATGATCAACCCTGTTTCCAAATCAGTATTTACCAAGGTCTTTCGTGAATCTAATACAATTTATATCCATCGATTAGAGTTCTATTTTGTTTTGATGCATTTCAAAACACAGGCGAAGCCTACTACAGATACATTTATATCGTCTCTGTCAAGGTTATTCGGTGGTTAAAAAATTGGCAATTTTTATCAACGCATTTTACATACGTTTTCGTAAAATCGGGAACAACTGTAAGAGTGTTTTCCAACAGTTGGCTCCAGGACGCCGGGGTTTGAAGGCCAACTCTCGGTGTTGAGACTGAAAAAAAATATTGATGCGGACGAGAAACTTACCAATTAACGCTCGCAAGAGATTAAATGCCAAGCTGGTAACCGCGCCCAGTGTTGCCCACACACTTTTCAAGATTTTACAATAAAAAACATTGTTTTTGTAATTTGAAATTTTGCCCCAAGGGGCAAGTTTATTGAGCAGCGCCACTCATCCTGTGAGTGAACACGCCACCACAGCAGCATGTACAACACTCCCTAACAGGAAGAAAACCCGCCGGGTTGTTCATCCTGTTACTTGTTCCCAGACTCGGCTGGGACGTCGTTTTTTGTAATGTTCACAAAGAGTTAAATATTACTAGTTTGTCACCAACGAGACGAATTAGCGTCTGCAAGGCATTTAGATATTGATTTATGTAGATATTAATGTTGATAATAATTACAACAATTACTTGTATCATCAATTACGTGTTACTTTATACACACTATATAAAGATTAAATACAAAATATAAATACAATGTGCACTATTACTTCTCCCAAATCATTATTTGCGTTTAGCTATATAATACTGACATAAACAGGTACATAATAATCACAGGAGAAATATAGCCAACTACCTCTTCGTAGTATAGGTAATGGTATAATTATAGTGTCACGTGGTGGCACCCACCAATGTAGTGCCATCATGGCACCCAGACAAGAAGAGGGGTGGTCATGGACGGTAGTGCTAGACGGGAGGTAGAGGACTTGCCTTGAGGTGATTTCGGGGCTTAGCGACCCCGCGGCCCGGTCGTTGACCAGGCGTGGACAGTATCAGAACGCCGATGACTAGTGTCAAAGAATGGTGTCAACTGATAGTTTGACTTCACAACCGTGGACATCTTCAAGAGAAAACTAGACTATTTTCTCCAAGGAATGTCGGACCAACCTGGCTGTGGGTGGGTATGTGGGCCTGCGGGCCGCTCCAAGCAACAGCATAGTGGACCAAACTCTCACAAGTCGAACCTGGCCTCTGGCCGGGCTTGGGGCGTAGAAAAACTCCCAGAACCCCATCAACCAGGTATCAACCAGTCGGCTGGGCTTCGATTATATCAACCACGGTCTCGCACAAGCGACAGCAGTCTATAATTGGCTCAATTAGATGGTGTCCACATTTTGCCTTTTTTTTCCTGTCGTTGAAATATTGCATTTTTTCTCTTTTTTTTCGTAACAAATATCGCAAGCAGCACCTTGCGAGCGATTTAGAAACGCGATAGTTTGATTCTTAAAAGGATAACGACAAAACATTACTAATGTATTTTGAAATCCTGAATCTAGAGTGTAACAGGATATTAGTAGTCTTTTTAATTAGGTTCTCCATATACCAGCGAGATAAAAAATTGCCGTGCTGACAGGTTATTTTAAACAATTCGACAGCGTCATGATTTAGATAATTACTTAAATTATTAAAACAGCTGACATTTGACGCTCCTGCCGATAGCGTTGAAATTAGCGTGCATCAAGTGAGAGGACAGGCAGATCCACTCGGGGTGGGGTGGGGGGGGGGTCAAGGCCAGTCAAGTATTATAGGTCTATGAACTAAGAAATGTTGACCACTCTACAGCATCAATACTTTACAACGCGACCTGACTTGACCTGATCTAAATAAAAACAATTTTTTTCTACGTGGTATGCACTGGCTGTGACGTAACTATGACGTCATAGTAACGTCACTAATGAAGTAATGTTTTATTGCAGCCCGGGTTGCAGACCCCCCCCCCCCCTTATTGTTGAAGTTCAACTTTTCATTTCTCGGTTACCATCCCCCGATCACCCCCCCCCCCCCCCCAAAAAAAAGGCTATCTTTCTCCAAATTTCTGACCGACAATTTACAGGCTGCATTTCCCAATTCGGCACTTTTCAGCGCCGGGCTGTGAAAGGTGGCGTTACTTTGTAATTGATAGCTCCCAATCTGCAAGTAAAATTTTTTGTACGGAATGTTGTAATTTCCAGCTCTTAATTTGCGTAGTGGTTACATGTTCCAGTTTTCCAGGTGGTGGCGGAAAAAGGAAAAACCTTTAACGAGAAGTGCCTTTTGTTTCCAATAGGCTGTAAAGTTAGGCATTTTCCTCACCTTTTTTTTCTCTCCCTGTTTGTGTAACTTCAGTAACTAATCTTTCTGGCGTCTAATATACAGTTGAAGCAACAAGTTGTTAATTTATCGCTGCGGAAGGTGGGGGGAGGTTTCACTTCGTGAGATTTACTAGCTCTGCAAGTGATGTTTTTAAGGTCACTTAGATGATGCTGAGAGGCCGAGGAGGAGAGGAGGAGATGGGGTCAGGGGTCAGAAGGTGGAGGTCACTTGTACATAGTGCCTCGGTTGACCCCATAACAAGGGGGGGGGAGGGTCACGGATGTAATGGAGGAGTCTGGTGCTTGTTTGGAGAGGGTTCAGCATGAAAATTAAATTTCTTGTTGCAATTTCGTTGTTGTGCTGAAAAAAACATCAGCACAAAACTATATATAATATTTTATAGTCGTCTGCTAAAAGCTGTGATTATGTTGCATGTAATAATTTCACCGGCAGTATTTAATTAGTAACTACTGGCATTACTAGGCCTACTAATGTAGGCCTAGTAGCAACTATTACTGTAAAAGTCTATTATAGTTAATAGTAATGAGTTTCACCGTTAAATATTTTTGGTGTTTTAGTGTGAATATATAACTTTTGTTTGTCAAAACATTAGGCGAAAATTTGAGGCGAAAAATGTAAAATTTTGAGAATTTAGAAATAATTACGACGAAGGCTTCTAAATCTAAAAATTTAGATTTTCTAAAATTTCTAGTTCTTGAAAAATATCCGGCCAAAGGAATCTCATGAGCACCATGATATATACATCCTATGAGAAATATATTCTTGAGTATGCTCCCCCTGCAAGGAATCTACCCAAAGAAACGCAAAGAAAATGTGCAAATATATGTCCTCAGCTTGAAGGACTCTGATCATCTTCAGCCTCACACATTAGTCGTTCGTGCGGCGTTATCACTTCGCACAGTTCCACTAAAGGAAATAATCCGACTAATCCAACACTGGACAAACGGAGCAGAGATGTCAATAAGTTCCTTCGAGTTCATCTTATCAGTTCCACTTATTTATGAATCCTGAAGTTGTGAGGCCAATTTAATACAAAAACTTGTGTGATCATTCTTAATTTTTGTAAGTAATTGCACTGAAATACAGACGTTCGTCTCTGCACTCGATCTTAGTGAGTATAGCCCGTGCATGCATATCTTGTTATTCAATCTATTCTCATACTAATACAAAACTGATGAGACATATTTAATATACATTCTTAACCAAAAGAAGGGTACAACATGTCGATATCTCAGTATTTTACGGTTATGGGAGTTGGACGTTATTATTTAATCATTTTTGTTTGTGTTTATTTAAACACATTTGAAGGTTTCTAAAGGCGAGAGACTGAGACTCCCAGGCAATGAAAAATCCCGAGGAGGATAGAAAGAGCCTAAGCCTATTGAGACAACATCCTTTAATATACATATCAAAACATACTTGAATGACAAATCATTACGAACTACAACAGTGAATTACCAGCCACCTTAAGGCATAACCACCCCCAACTAGAGCCCTTCAGCACCATAGAGAAACCACTAGTGCGAGCGAGACAAGAAAACTGGGGCCAGATTCACGAAGCAGTTACGCAAGCACTTACGAACCAGTACATCTTTTCTCAATCTTTGGCAGCTTAGTTTGCAATTATTAAACAGTCAACTGGTGCTTCGGAGCTCATTAACTGTTTATAACAATAACAACAGTTGATTGGGAACTTTTCATGCTTGTAACCTGTTTAATAAATGTAACCAATGCCGTCAAAGATTGATATACACGTTCGTAAGTACTTGCGTAACTGCTTCGTGTAATCTAGCCTCTGATATGCAATGCAAAGCGCCTAGGAAAAGCTCTATTACACTCACCAGGAAAGTAAAGAATCTCTTCGTGAAGTTCGTATTCTGTTCCGGGTATGGTGAGGACGCACTCGAACAGGGTCTCCGGGTCGAGTTCGTAGTCGAAGACCTCCAGATCGATGCTGATGTTGAAGTAGCCAAGCTCTGGGAAGTGTTGACTCTCCACCTTGGCTCCCTCGATCACATCTCTCCTGTACACACATACATTAGGTCACCTGGCGAGTCTAATCTCTTTGGGGAGATTAGTGTGAGATGAGGGGGGGGGGGGGGAGTAGGTATATAGATTGCGAATTGAAGAGGTGTGTGATAGTGGCTGTTTAGCGTGACACACAAAGGATGTGAAAGGGTCGATAGACAGGTGAGGAAGTGGCCGATAGACAGAGATAAGACAAAGAGGGGGAAGGAAGAAGCCGCAAGAATAACACTACAGGTATTCTTATCTGTTTTGCGAAAAGTGGAATAAACTACATGTGAAAGGGTTATTGGTATTTAATGATTTTCTTCTTTGCGGCTACAAAAATGAGGAGTGAGAGAGAAATGGAGGAAAGGAATAATAAAAAAAAAACGCCAAAGAAAGATAAAGAAGAATCTTCTTGAAACCAACAGAGGCTGCGAATGGAGAGAGGAGGACTGAAGGAATAAATGAAACATTGAGAATAAATTAAAAAAAGGTGCCAGTAATGATACTCTTCCATCTGGACGAAACCAACGAAGGAATGAACTTAATTGAAGAAAACAGTTGTCGAGACACGACGATGAAGGAACGGTTTAGCGTGTACAGAGTTCCCCAAGCAAGAAGGAAAGGTGAGGACGAAGAACAGGACAATAGAGAATAAAAGGCAGTCCCACAGCCACTTATCTTTTCTTTTTTTGTCTGGGCTCGAACCAATGTCATAAACACTTACTCCGTCGACGTGTTTGCTAGCTGGCTACCAGGAAAATGTTTGTTAAACACAGGTTATAGAANCATTCCCATTGCTCATGGTAAGCCTTATCCTACTAGGATAGACCCCCGCTTTACAACCACGTATACTGGTTTACACTTACTGCTGGATAAACAGAGGCGCGCAGTTAAGGATTGGCGTCTTGTCAATCGTCTCTGGCCAGGACTCGAACCCAGACTTACTCGTTCGGCACCTCGCAAGCAATTGTGTTACCAACGCGCCACTAACGTTTTAGTAATGCATGGGTTGGGATATTTATTTCTTGAGGTATCGTTATCGAGTGTGGTTACCTACAAATGTACTGATTTCAGCGGATAAATTCCACAGCAGTTATATAGAAATCAAATATCCATAACCCCCCTCCATCCTCATCTCTTTCGACGTTGCAAATATTTCTACAAGCAGCTACTAGGTTGCAACATGTTCAGTAACAATGTTCCTTGTATTGAGGAACATTAAGTCTTGAATAGCTCAGGACAAGATGTTTTCTACATACCTCGAGGACGCACCAAAATCCGGAACAATGGGAAAACATAGTCCATAGAAACTAAGGTATCTATATCTAATGAGAACAACTGATGACGCTCACTCGATCGCATTGTACAGACGCGTGTGTATATATATACACGAATGGTATAATTGTGTTTATTTTACATGCCTTTGTGTACGTATCTGTGCTTAGGTACACAGTCTTACTTTTGAGGCTTCCTGTGTGGGTGGGTGGGGGTGTGTGTGTGTGGGTGTGTGTGGGTGTGTGTGTGGGGGTGTGTGTGGGTGTGTGTGTGTGTGTGTGTGGGTGTGTGTGTGGGTGTGTGTGTGGGTGTGTGTGTGGGTGTGTGTGTGGGTGTGTGTGTGTGGGTGTGTGTGTGGGTGTGTGTGTGTGGGTGTGTGTGTGGGTGTGTGTGTACATGTCCCCATGTCCGCAATACTCGGTCCCGAACACACACACACACACACAAAGATACATCACACACAACTCTGATATACATGTCTTATGTATTAAGACACAGGACACAAGACACTGTCTCCAGTGTATCGGCTGCCTGGTAGTCTCCTTCAGTTTACTTCACACTTCACAGCATTTCCATTTGCAAACACGAGCAAATGGCCAATGAAAAAAAAAACACTATATAATCCCAAGACTGTTGCAGTCCCTCGGGCACCCGTCTGGAAGGTACCCTTGGAAACCCCACACCAACCTGGCAGCTTCAGCCATCGAGGAATTTGCATATTCGACACGGGGACTAGACTCTCTTTGGGGTACACCCCATTCGCTATTGTGTGGTGCTATTGTGTCTTAACCACAGGTCTGTATAAAAGACGATCGACTCAGCACTGCTTTAAGTTTAGTGGTGTTGGACTTTTGGTTTGGACTTGAGTTATCAACCTCTGAATGGTTGTTAAGGCCACACTCAACAAGAGCTTACTAGCCATTCAGCAAGTTTAGTTGATATACACTGGAAAAGAAATGTGGTGTATATCTCTCGTTGTATATTATTCATCAATCACCATATCTCCCAGACGCCAAAAGTCAATAGTTGAAGGTGGTAGAAATAGCCTAAACTACTCTATCCCTTTGAGATGTATTTCTTTCCTGTCTCAATAAACATACTTGAACTTGTCAATAGGTGCCGAGTAGAGGCAGCACCGTGAGGTGGTGTGGAAGGGGGTTAAGAAATGTTGGAAGGTGTACATGTTGTGGAAGAGATTGTAAAGTACTTTGTCTGTAATTCACTTAATCGTCCTGAAGTATTCGATTAAGAAAAAGGGAAAAGGGAGACGAGGGGTCGAGGTCACAGACGAAGCTGTCGAGGAGAGGTCACAACAGGTCACACTTAAGACTAAGCCAAGAGGAAAATAATCCATATATGAAGTGTGTAAGATTTCTGGATCACTGGACTTCGGTAACCTTGCGGGTTCCACTTATAAATAAAGCACAGTATGTTAGGAGACTCGGTTCACACCTGAAAGGAACCTGGTTCGATCCTCATGGCAGGAAAGAGTTCTTAGGAAACGTTTCCAGTTTTATACCTGATGTCTCTGTTCACCTAACGGTAAACCCGAGAGATAGGCCCCAGTTGTGGGCTGTCTCCTACGGAAGGCGAGTCTCTAAGGAAACGCAAAGAGGCCTAAAAGGCTTCGCATCCTCGACAACAGGAACTTCAAAACCACCTAAAAATTACAATCTATTTTCGCACATAGTTTGTCATGTAACGATATGATTCCGTATAAAATGTGTAACTTAACAGTACAAATAAAAGCACTGTAATATTGACGCTATCTTAGGCAACCCACTTATAACCCATCGAGGCCGATGCATGTATTTGAACGCTTCTGGTTAGGACAAAACAGTTACTTTTCTTACGGAGTGGCGAGTCGAGAGAAGAGGCTGACAGCCTTAGTAACGGACAAATTTTCTTCCGGTAGCTTAAGAAAAACAATCCCTGAAAGCTTATTGTAAGCCTTATCCCATTAAAGATCAACATTTTCTCTGGCGTAAGCTGAGGATAAGCCGAGGGTTATCTGTGGCTTTTAGTATTGATTGGCTAGATAAGCCCCACCACCGGAAAGAATACCCCCCTCCCCCCCTTCCCCCGAGTCCTTAAAGCTATCCAAACCTGAACTAAATCCAATTAATATCTTGATAAGATGATACGCACCGATAGTGTCTCGAAGGGAAGGGAACTATCAAGACGCCAAGCTATTGCGTCTGTATAGCGCTGGGAAGATGGGTTAGGATAAGGATTTGGGATGGGACGGGGGGGGAGAGAAGAGGAATGGTTCCCAACCACTTGTGGACGGTCGGGGGATTGAACGGCGACCTGCATTAAGCGAGACCGTCGTTCTACCGTCCACCCGCAAGTGGTTGGGCGACAGATAGTTTCACGAAGAAAAATATGAATTGAAAGAATTCGAAGCGTAAATGTGTTTTGTAAACAAGTCGAAGGAGAAGCGAAAGCATTTGGGCTGCGAGGAATTAAATTCCAGTTGGAATATTGGACCAGGTCTCCAGGCGCTGCTGAGGGCCAGACTTTTACGCGGGAACAACAGCAGCCGAAGTAAGTGACAAATTGTGGGTTTCCCGCTGACAGGCAAAGGCAATATCGACCTTTTTATCCCTCCTCGTAGAGTCCACCTTGGTCTGTCGCTACCATCTCCAAGGACTCGGGTTCGTGGGCGTGAGAAGAGTTGTAAAATCGCCTTTATGCTCACTGGACAATAGGTGGAAATTAATGGCTGAAAAAATGAATGGTTCGACACAAGCTTCATATGATTTGTCCTGAAATGAGGTCAAATGAATTCTTATTTGCAATGTTTGAAACAAAATACAAGAAGTAATAGTTTATTTACTGAAATATTTGGCAAATGACGTATGGATATAGCAGGTCGTATTATAGACGGTGGAAGGCACAAATAGTCGTGGGTGTGGACCCATGGCGTGCCCCCACCTCGTGACGTCATGGGTGGTTAAGGTGGGCTAGACGACTGCCGTAAAGTGACGTGATGCAAGAAGAAATCCTCTTAAAAAAGTTCCTTTACGTACGTTACCACAAGTTAATTTGCATAAATATATTTACTATTTAATGTATCAACAAGTCAACAAACGAGCAGAAGTGGTACAGCTAAAATTGGCCCCCCAACTGTATTCGGTGCCGTGAATAAGTATTCAGAAGATACAAATAATTGGCTCTAATTGAGCCCCCAGAATACGAGCGATTATCAGATGGCGAGACTGTAATCCTAAGGTTTACGTCCCGCTCCCAACTTTAAGGTCTACTGGATATTAAATAAATTATTATTACATTGTGTGTGTACTAATCTACAAGAGCTAGCAGGGGAAAATTCTCCACTTCACTTATTGCCATTCCTTTCACGACTCGAGTTCTGAGAGGCAGATTAATTTTCTATATATATATATATATATATATTTATATATATATATATATATATATATAATATATATATATATATATATATATAATATATATATATATATAATATATATATACTATATATATATACTAATATATTATATATATATATATATATATATATATATATATTTATATATGCAAACAAGCCTAATTCCAGGACTAATACAACTGAAAACTCACACCCCAGAAGTGACTCGAACCATAATATATATATATATATAATAGTATATATATATTATATATATATATATATATATATATATATAATCCATTTTAAATGAAATAAACATCATCCTCTAGACTAACCAATAAACCTATTTTACTATGAACACACAAAAAATCGCCACAAGAATTTGAAAAAAAGTTAAAATTTGAATAAATAATTGTGAACATTTTTTTCCTCGAAAACTCACGAAAAACACACGGCTTTGCAGAAAACGAGCAATGACTTACATAAATGATTTAACAGCCCGACACACTGCCAATCATCGTCGTCCAATAATTCGTAAATGACAATACAAGAACGTCGGAAAATCTTCGGGAATCGTTTGAACTATTTTGTACAACAACAGACGTACTAAATAAATATTTCCTGAATATTCAGAAATGAGTCGCTCTCTCACTAGTATGTCCACTATATTCACACCGTGTCTACAGAGAACATTGCTATGCTCATTTACACATTATAGAGCACATTTACAATGCTCAATATACAGAGCATACCTACAGTGTTGGCGCGCTAAAAAGCATATCTACTATTCTCAGTCTCTCACATCTATAATACTCGGTTATATAAAGGAGCCACAGAAAGAGAGATTAATTCTGTCTCTGGCCCCAAATGGTCACACTGCATATTTGATCAAGTCAATGTTGATGGTGCTATTTAAAGCGTCAGAAGCCCGAGTCAGCAAGTGAAATGCTGAATATATAATTAGATCAAGCAAAAGGACCAGTGTTCTCCACATCAACCCGTTTGACAGATGTGCATGATATTACGAGCATGGCCAATGCAGGGCCATTTTTGGCCACGTTGGTTAATTGCGGTTATTTAAGATTTGTTATTTGAAGGGTACTTAGTTTGAGAATAGATTCCAAGTGGAAATATGATCCCTAGCATAAAATTGCTCTTTGAACGAAGATGTAAAGTGAACTACTTTTTATTTGAAGAAAATTATATTTTCAGTAATGTTTTGTTTTTCACTTTCAGTAATATGTAATAGGTTCGTTATCTGGGGATGAAATTGTTCAGTTACCTTAAAATTTGTGACTTTTTTTTAAATAATAAAGATTTTGCATGTTTGAACCGATGCTGCCAGCTATGTTCAGTTTAATTTTTGAAAGAGTCATGAAAATCTCAAAATTATTTGTTATTTGATTTACTAGACACGCTTTTTAAAAATAATCTTAAAAAATATCTTACGTACTACTGATCGTTTAGCTCAATTTATGAAAATATAAAGAATAACACTATCAGTCTTTGAAATTTCAATGAAACAATAATGTAGAAATATCAAGGACAATAATATTTGAGTTTTGCATAGTGCTAATATCATAATACTCGCTTTATCCATTCCTATTCCAACAAGGTCTTCAAGTCCAACTTT
>WNGS01166011.1:3108758-3125234 GCA_020271785.1 Procambarus virginalis | reverse complement strand
TAAACCGTCCAGAAATGATGTTTATTTCAACTGCTTGTATATCGCATAAAAAAAGGTATTCTTTTAAATCAATCTGGTGATCGAAGCTGTTTGTGTTGGTTATCGGTTAATAGTTCACTAATGACTTCGTATTCGCTTGAAACTTTCAGTGATTATTGGATATTCATAAGATACTATGATAGGGGGTGAGGGAACCCCCCCTGCGATCGATCATTAGTTAAACATATTTAATAGTAAAGCGGGTTATTTGATCACCTGAGGTTATTAGTGCAACATAAGATAATAGATAATCGATCAGTAATTCTTTACCTTTCAATGAGCACCATCGTTGTCCCTCCCCCCCCCATCACTAGATCACTTACCCATCGCTTACACCTAAATCCATAACCGTCCCCCCCCCCCTCCCCTCCCCTCACACGACCACTTAAGAACCACCTCACTTCACGCTCCTTGAAAATTGCTGCGATTGGCGGATTTTTCTTTCCATATTCTTAACTTTTCTTAATTTTTTCTTCCTTCCAAAGACCATATTCCTTCGCAACTCGCCCACGATAAGCTTCAATCACATTAAATACTGTTCATTTCCCAACTCCTCCTAAGCATTAGGAACATGACTACTCAACCTCTCACGGTGGTTGAGAGAGAATTTGATAAACAACTCCAAAAGAAGACTTGATCAAATGCCATATGACGTGAGAGTTCTATGCCATCTGTGAGCATCAGCGTCTTAACAGTCTGGTTTGACAACTAGGAGACTTGTTCTGAGACTGGGCCGTGGGGAATATTAATCCCCGGAATCAGTACGAGGTATAAGGACTTTGTCTTTCCCTCCGGGTCAAGCCGGGTCCGGTATTGGAGGGGTGAGTGACCCCTGGAGAGCGTTCAGTAAGGTGAGGGATATGAGGACTAGGAGCAGGGATATGAGGAAGGAGGGAAGGAACAGTGGCCAACTGCTTGGACCATCGGGGATCGAATGCAGACTCTGCAAGAATCTGGTCTATCGCTTTATTACCGACTAAGCCAAGTTAATTTTGTCAGTGAAGCATCGTATAATGCCCATCAGGGTGCCAAAATATAATCATAAAATATTGATATCATGCGATGGGATCGAACCTGCGTCTCTCGACTCTCCAGGCACACGCACAGCCGACTGAACCATGATGAGAGATAAAAGTTTAACCATATATTACTTGACTTCAATATTTAATTATATCATGGTCCTGTGAATTATCAATTAGTTTAAACATGTCAATGTGTTGGTCATGTTTTTTTTTTACTACAATATTTACATTAGACATGAATGTCTCAATAAAGTACAGTTACACAATTGATGTCTTTGGTCAACATTAGTAAAGCTCCATAAGATAATCCTTAGTGTAGTGTAGATTTATTGTTAAACGTCACGTGATTGATGAAACTGTGTTGTTGGGATTTACACCTGGGGTCAAGTATTGGAACAGGTTAGTTTATGTACCACGGTGTGTGTGTGTGTGTGTGTGTGTGTGTATTCACACCCGGCTTGACAACGTTTCGGTCCGTCCTGGACCACTATCGTTACTCCATCTGATGTGGTTTGGCCATGTGTGGGGAGTATTTGGAGACTACAAGATAACCTAACTCTGGGAGTACCAACCATTGAACGCCGCGAACACACAAGGCCTGGCGAGGATAGCTGCGTCCCGGTTCATTACACCATACGTTTAGCAATAGACTTTGAGAAAATGTGTCGATTATGCGGAATTGGAGCCCAAGTACCCTGATTTGGAACTCCAGAAGCCCATGTAATTATTGCAGTGGTAGTGAGCCGTGTAGTGCAGCGAGTTGCCAAAAAAGTGGCATTAAATCTAGAGAGCCCAAGCATCGTTCAGTAGAGTCACGGTCTTCATAATAACTTGGTTATATTCGTCCTCGAGTATAAGAGAATAGATTTATTTTTGTCGTAAATGAACATGGGAGTATCTGTGGACCTTTATTCTTTAAAATCCAATTGTCATATCTTTATGGAAAGCTAAAATGTGGTGGTTTTCACTCTGGAATGTGATGAGAACCGACGCTGTTGAGGTTGAGTGAGAGAGTGGGGTCACTGCCGTCCTCTGGCACAGCTCAGTGGATTTAGAGTTGCAGGTAATTCGCTCAGGTATGAACACACTTCAGCGTCGTAAGCGTTGCACTTGGGCAGTGGAGTTGCTTAGTCTAAACGTCTTGACTCATTCAATAACCTTTGTGGTTTGCGTGTCGTTTAGCGAAATTTTGATATAAAACATTTATGAACATTGTTTTTTATATTGAAAACAATCGGATAATGGTTGTTGCTAAATTATTTATTTCATTAATTTGATTCTGCTTTATGCTCTCCAGAAAAGTCATTCAAAAGTTTATGTAATTTCAGGTAAATATAGCTAATACTGGTAAAGATTGCGTGTCATTTTTGGAGCGATTTTTTTTTCAAAACTCCATTTTTAGCACTTTGCATCTCCAATAGATTTTGTCAGTTTAGTTACATTTTCACAATACCCAACAAAAAAGTTTTACAGATGCATCTAAAAATAAACAAACTTTTTTTTTTAATTTTAGTGAAACATCAGTATGTTGAAGTGCAAATGCAAAACTTTTATCTTTTGCAATAATATTTCTCATTGTAAAGTAATTTTGTTTTAAGTTGCCAGCAAAATAAAACAAAAAAAGGATTTTAGTACTCTCGCTTTTGTTACATAGAAATATACAGATTTAGATTAGATTTATTTATAATTTGACATACATTAGAAGTTCAAAGCAAAAATTAGGGTGAGCCACATATTTGGCTGACGAGGTCTACCACCCAGGTCAAAGGCCACCAGGCTTATAGGCCTATCAAAGTTATTGTGACATATACTTAAAGGAGATATAAGCAGACGTGGTACAGACCTTTGCTCTAAAATAATAAAACTTTCTCCTTTCCCAATTTACTTTGAACCGAGAGAGAGAGAGAGAGAGAGAGAGAGAGAGAGAGAGAGAAGATAATTTAATTCATTCTTCCTCCTCCTTGTAGATACACGAGCTTCCCCCTCTTTCACAATTATCACAGGTTAGCAAAGCAATAAACTGCTTGGCAAAGTTAAACCAGTTAGCTATTAAAGAACTTAATATAAAAGAGTAAAAGAGAAAAAGAGAAAACGAGAAAGTGTTTTTTTTACTCTCTCGTTCTTTCTCCTCGTACATACAGGAGCATAACGATTACACTCTATGATAAAGAATCTGTTATTCAGTAACGATGAAAAGGCAAAGCAATCATATGTTGTACAAAGCCACTAACATCCCTGTCATTCACCACTGTAAATCATCCCATTCTGCTCGAGCTTTTGCTTCGGCACCACTGAACTGTTCGTCAATGTAGCGAGACTAGTATATATATAATATATATATATATTTTTCTTTTTTTTAGGGGGGCGAGTTTTGTGATATGGGAGTAAATTGCTGTAATATAGCACGAGGGCATTGGAGGTATTGCAAGGGGGTAATATGTACGTAAGATCTGTGGAAGGCTTCAGGTGTGGGGATTACAAGTGTATTCAACCTAGTTGTGCTTGCGGGGGTTGAGCTCTGGCTCTTTGGTTCCGCCTCTCAACTATCAATCAACTGGTATACAGATACCTGAGCCTACTAGGCTATGTCATATCTATATTTGAAACTGTGTATGGAGTCAGCCTCCACCACATCACTGCCTAGTACATTCCATTTGTTAACTACTCAGACACTGAAAACGTTCTTTGTAACGTCCCTGTGGCTCATTTGGGTACTAAGTTTCCACCTGTGTCCTCCTGTTCGTGTACTACCTGTGTTAAATAATCCATCCTTGCCTACCCTGTCAATTCCCCTGAGAATTTTGTATGTGATGGTCATGTTTCCCCGGGCTCTTCTGTGTTCCATCGACATGAGGTGTAGTTCCCTTAGCCTTTCCTCGTAACTCACGCCTCTTAGTTCTGGGACTAGCCTAGTGGCATACCTCTGAACTTTTTCCAGCTTCGTCTTGTGTTTGATATGTTACGGGCTCCATGCTGGGGCCGCATACTCCCAGACTGGCCTTACATACGTAGTGTATAAGGTTCTGAAAGATTCCTTACACAGGTTTCTGAAGGCAGTTCTGATGTTAGCCAGCCTCGCATACGCCGCCGCTGTTATTCTTTTGATGTGGGCTTCAGAAAAGAGGTTTGGCGTGATATCAACTGCTAGATCTTTTTCTCAGTCAGTTTCGTGAAGGACTTCATCCCCCATTCGGTATCCAGTGTCTGGCCTCCTATTTCTTCCCCCTAGTTTCATTACCTTAAACTTACTTGGGTTGAACTTTAATAGCCATTTGTTTGACCATTCCTTCAGTTTGTATGAGGCTACACGATGACGTAAACAATCTTCCTCTGTCTTGTTCCTCTCAATGTTTGCTGATGATGCAAAATTATGACGAGGATTGAGTCTCTTCCCTCAGAGAGATCATTTACATATACCGGAAACAGTATAGGTTCAAGAACTGTGTGTGTGTGTGTGTGTGTACGGGAAACTTGGAGTACAGATGTCAAGATTCATAAAGCATTTACGTTTCCACTAACGAAACCTGTATATCTTTCCTCAATCATGACGGTTTGACTCATGAACTTTAGTAAATCCAACTAAGAAAACTACGAGGGTCCTTAATAAGCTTTGGTTGCCAAGTTTCAACGATTGATTGATAAAGATTAAGCCACCCCAAGAGGTGGCACGGGCATGAATAACCCCGTAAGAAGTTTCAACGTTCGTAAGCTGTTTTATCGATTATGGTGGCTTAGTTTCTAATTATTAAAGATAAACATATTTCGTTAGTTGGCACATAAGAGCTTGATGAATCATATCCCAAGACATCTTAAACTATCCCAATATGTTCAGCCTGCAATTAAGTCTAAGCTTAAAGGAAGACTGAGAAATAGTTAAGACAGAGGAGGCTTAGAGTGACGTTCATTAGTGACTGATTCGGGGGATAAAGATTGTGTAGTGTAGCATCATCCCTTCTACATCAATTACAAATTTACTTTCAAAACATAATTGTCCCTGCCAGCTGCAACACAGACAAGTACAAAGGGATGAGGTAGAATGCATGACAGTGGTGACGATTTCCAATTGCTAGATGCAACAACAACAACAACATCAACAACAACAAAAACTTTGAGTATTGATAGAATTTAATTTCCTATAGCACATTTTGCTAATTTTCATAATTTTAGAGATGAGAAGAACTCTACAATTACTGCAGTTTGTGTAACGTCGAGACTGTAAAGTGACGGTTATTCAGAATTACGCAGAATTACATTTGTCAGTGATGAAATATTCTGTAATGTTAGTAATACAGGCATGAATCGGTGACACAAAAGATACAAGTTACAGTGTCATGTAAAAATATGAACTTTAGTGTGAAGCGATAAATGGCTCGAGGCGTTAAGGTCAAAGGTGAACTGTTCCACGATGCAGCTCGATTAAACTTGTAAAATATGTCATTATAATGAGGCTTCAGCGGAAAGTCTGCATATTGCAGACTTGCATTGCAACATTCAAAACATTGGAATATTGCAACATTCTGACCAGAAGACAGTGATGGCGGTAACCCGTCGTCTGAATAGAACGTCGTAATTTGACGTATGTTTTACCTAAGGGCGAAAATTGTCGTACTAGAAAAGTGCAGCAACTCGCGACATACACATACTGACCCGTTTTCTGTTTTGGGTCCTCTGGTATGTTAGGATAAGTAAGCACTTTAGTACGACAGTTTCTTGACGTTGGGGACACCTAAGGAGGACGGGCTGGAAGAAGAGTGTGGAGACGGTCTGTGTTATTATTATTGTGTTGTCATTGCTGACTGATCTTTGAATGTAAAACGTATTTAATAGTTTTTGTGTTCTATATTTTTTTAATTCTGGTAATTGGAATGCACAGAAAATACATATTATTTACCCCAGAATACGTAAAATAATTATTTTTTAGCCACTCTTGGCATATATCAAAGGCTTCATAAATTCAAGCAAGTTTTAACAATGGTGTTTTACTCTCGACACCAAAAACGAAATTGGCAATTCAATGTGTCCAGTATTAAAGGAAATGAAAACAACACGGTTATTATTATAAACATTTTAATGTCAAACAATATAGTACACACCCTGTACACTAGCAATAATAGGCGACGTGGTGAAAATGAGAGAGAGCGAAGCTTCCCCCTCTATACCCTAGGTCAACCTCTGCATTAATATTCATCTAGGCTGGGAAATACTTACTAGTTCTGAGAGCAGTGGCGGCCGGAGGGAGGAAGAGGGAGACAGCTTCGCTCACTAACGCTTCACTCAAGAGTACTGACTCGATGACTAGCACATGTTAACATGCCTCATGGAATAAACCATTAGGAGTGAGGTTTTCATCAATATAAAATTGTTATACACAAAAAGGGGTATATCTGAGAAAATCTTTGGAGCAGGGCTGTGGGATCGAATCAACGTCTTGGGGTCTCCCCAGACACACACACGCTGTAAATCCCCATGGAGAACGATGTGCTAAAAGTTAGACAACGTGGAGTCCGCCTGTCTCTACTGGAAATGTGGAGGAACCGAGTTGGTACCGAATTCAGTTTCTACAACATTTTGGCATAATGTAGTCCGTGGGTGATGACGTGAATCTGGGGTGACACAGAACGCTGGTTCGATCCCGCAGTCCTGCTCCAATGAATTTTTCGTCAATTTTTCGTATTTAATGTGAAGGGGGAAAAATTAAAATTACTTAGTGATTTTGAACAGATGTCAGAATTGATGGATCTTGAACATAATGTTTTTATTCATTCTTCACAATATTATTTAAGATAATTATAAATAATAAAAGTAATAATGATGTAATGATGATGAGGAACAAGGCCTATCACTTCTAGTGGCGCAATAAGGCTGTAGGCCTAGAAATATCTCAATACACATACATCTATTATAACTTTTTTTTTAAGTATTTACAATTTACGTACAAAACTTTACACACACATCATCAGTATTATGTACATATTTTTTTGTTTGAGGGGGAGGGGGAAGGAGGTAGGGAAGGAAGTTTACGTTAAATATCATACTTCATATGATGAGATTAGTGAAGTTCGCTAAGCGTCAGAAACGCCTAGTTCATATAACGAACGAGAGATGCCAGTTGGCTCGTTATCAATAGACGAGTGTTTTTGTTTTAAGTCAAATGGACAATTACATGATGCTGGTGACACCTATCGTACATTTTCGTTATCCGGGACTGTATGGTTATCAAGGTTCTAGTTTAAGCAGTGTTTAACCTCGTGTATGGGGGGGGGGGACACACACACACACACACACACAACACACACACACACACACACCCTCACACACACACACACACACACACACAGCTTAAGAATTGTACCCCAAGACGCCTGTAGCTATTCAAAATAGTACAAAATATTAGAATCAAAGTTCCTTACATAAACCTAAAAGCAGAAATCAGGATTCCTAGCTAACAAAAATAAAAAAAGGCACAACAAATGGAGCGCAAAGCTGACCTCATTCTAGAGAGCCTAACTGTGGGTTAACTAGGCCTCTAATTGACGTGCGCCTGAGGAGTTCATGGTTAAGGGTGAAAAGGGGGATGGGCCATTTCGAGGTAAGGGGGAAGGGGGTGGAAATGCGACGGTAGTGAGGGGAAGGGGTTGTAATGGTGGGGAGTAAGGGGCGGAGTAAGGGGGGGGGAAGAATGGTGATAGTGCTATCTTGCAAATCGTATACTTGCATTCGGGTAAAATCATAAACAATACAACAAAATGTTACCAGAGCAAAGAAAACGGGAGCTAAAATTAATAGCACCATTAGAGTATTAAAATTCTTAAATTAAGGTGAACATGTTTAATACGTCATGTTATTCAACCTCCAAATTACTGCCTGAATGGAAAAATACTTTAATTCTTCGGGAGAATCATATTCTTCGAACAATTTCGAACACGCATCTATTAGAAAAAAACTATTGGCGTATTGAATAGAACTTCAGACAGTAAATTCAGTAAATCTTAATGATTAGGACCAAAATCTTACAAAAGCTGGCGACGTATGCTAGGAAAACTCTGAATGATTGTCTTTTCATACGAACAAACCACAAGTAAGAGCTCTAATAAAGGACTAGAAATACACAAGATTAAACAAAACAAACAGAAGCTTAGAGGAACCACTCAAGGTAGGGAGGACAAGCAAAACTAAAAAGAAATACAACATTTAACACTGGGGAGACGCACAATGTTGTCGCGGAAACTGGTTTGGCAGGTCAGGTTCGGGGTCAGAGGTTGGTAGATTAAAGTTGTGGAATCTTTAAGATGACACCAAGGAGGAGGAAACAGACTGGTGGGGAGGAGGAGACACCATACTTAACAAATCCTTACAGTGGACACTGTTGACTTGAACCATCTTGATTTGTTTACTTTTCCTCATTACTTTATTTGATTCGTGGGTTTAAGTAACCTTGACTTATGTGACCATTCGGAGGCCTGGTGGAGGACCGGGCCGCGCGGTCGCTAAGCCCCGAAGTCTCGCAAAGTAACGTAACCCTATTCCAAAGTGTAGCTTAAACGCAGGCGATGAGTCACAATAACGTGGCTAAAGTATGTTGACCAGACCACACACTAGAATGGTGTGTGGACCACACAATCGACTTGAGAATGGTCCAGGACGGACCGAAACGTCGTCGTCCCTTCACCTTCTAGTGTGTGGTCTGGTCAACGTAGCTTAAACGCCTTAATTTCTGAAACATGGTATCCGGCTGCTAATAGTCGTTTTGCGCACTGGAATAATCAATTGTCAATCATGCCACGCATCGGGGTATGCCTATTTTGCTAAAACAGTTTACTAGTCTTAATGACATAGGATGTTAAAGCAAATCCGTCCAAAAATAATTGGATTCATCTTGCATTTTAAGATCATTCCTTTCTATCAAAAATGACGGGAGCATTGTTCAGGACTCGCGTTCCTAAGGTGATTGCGCCTGGTGATTGATCGCTACGTAAATGAGCCCCGATTGCCATGAAAAATTTCAGTCAATGTTCAATCACATTGATATCGACTACCAGTAATGTGTTAAGGCTCGTAAGGCGGGGTTGAGGGGATGAGAAGAATGGGAAGGGTGAAGGAAATGGAATGGGGGGGGGAAGCAGATAAAGGGAGGATGCTAACTTTCATTTCCTTACAGCATCTGCCATACTAAGAGTATCAGTCAGCAGATACATACGATATATATATTTTCCAGTTATATATTTGCATGGAGGGGGGAAAAATATATTTGCTTTCTCTTATACTTATTTTATCAGAAAAGCGCTTTACGTCATTACTTGAAGCTTAACATATGACTTTCCCTGTTAATGTAGCTATGAGTATTCAACAACAAGAGGTCAGAAAATTCTTCTTTAAACTTTGCATTTACGAAGATTTCCATTTTTGTTCTACACAAATACCATAAGTAGCATGGTTGATGGGTCGCAAAAAGAGTATACATATATGTATAAAGTACTTACAAAAAAAATATGCAAGTAAATTCTAAAAAGGAATCATAGCAGTGTCTCAGAAAACTGTCCCAAACTAGGAATAAAAACTGATACCGTGAAAGCTCATCAGAAAGTCTCTTTCTAAGCGGTGGACTTTACGTCTAAAGAACAATTGGAGGCTGACAGGGAGCGTCTTGTAGTGGAAGTCTACTCGTCTTGTAGGTCACACTTGGATAGAATCATCTTGGGAGGAAGGTGAGGGGGGGGAAGGCTGGACATAGGACGCGCATATCGGATATATCACGGGAGAGATGAAGATGAACAGGGGACGATAGCGGGATTGTGGGCGGCTGGCGACAGAAAAGTCGTCATGACAAAGTCAAAATGTTGGTTCCATTGAAAACAAAGAGATGAAATATTTCCTTTTGGTCATTCCAACAGCAGGCAAAAGGCATAGATCCTTCCCTCCTTATGCCAAACTACCAAGACAAAAACAGTCTGTCTTAAAACGTTTCAACAAAACAAGTCTTCATTTCAACACGTCTCACAAGACAGTCTGCACGCATCGGTGTCTCTATCCGAATATTTTTAAGTTTTTTCAATGATCTCGCAGAATCCGGATCAGAGAGAGACGGGTGTAGATCAGTTGGACGCGCCATGCCCACACTGGGAATCAACAAGGAGAGTGGGTGTGTGTGGAGGGGCGAGGCTGGCCACAGGAAACATACATCACGCCTGCAAAAGAAAATGAACAATCTGAGTTTGTATTCACAGAAAAAAAAAATATCAATTGTGACACTAACTCTCCACATATGTCAGTTGCTTAATTTAGAAACTGTACTTGTGGTCGATCTCGAACCCATTGTTGATGTGACGACTTGTATTGAATTTTGTAACTAGCTCATCAAGATTGTAACTTGCTTAGCTAAATGAAGTGTGGGTTTCAGTCCCTGAACCCATTATGTGCCTCTGTAACCCTTTCCACTACCACCCGCAAGATGGGTATGGGGTTCATAATAAATGAACTAAACTAAACTCTTCACATAGACGTACGTGTGAGTACCTTAAGATACTATGGTTAGACGTTCAAAATATGAACTTGCCTCTTCTCCCCCCCCCCCCTCCCCTCAAGAAATAAACAAAAATATTGTTAAACGGCATGAGAAGGAAGTAAACAACGAATCGTATATAGTATATACAGGTGTGATATAATTTAGAAATATATATATGATATATATATATATAATATATATATATATATATATATATATATATATATATATATATATATATATATATTTTACCTAGAAGGGGTACCACCTCTGGTGCAAGTGTAGGGACCCATAGCCTCGGAGAAGAAAATAAAGAGTACTCAGAGAAGACCTTGTGGATCCTCAGTGAATACTGATATTTTCTTCTCCTACCACCCCTCCCCTATTCTTTTAGTGTGTGTGTATATATTATATAATGCATTATATAAATATACATGCAATTTTAGGCCTACTATAGTATCTGATCCAGGATTGATTTAGGCCTAGGTGAGATTATGCCCTTTCGAGTAGCCATGAACTTTGAATTTGTTTAAAAGTTGAAAGGCGATGTGTTAAAATAGCATTTTCAGACATTTGTTAAATTACCTGGAATTATCACACATGAAACACTGAGGTGCTTATAAGTAATAATGTAGTACTACTTATTAGTAGTACAATACTGTTGCTAGAACGACAGATATATAGATACAATATGTAACGTTCAGTAATAACGGCAAATACACCTTTTGTATATTGTATTGTGTTTAATAAATCCACTAGAACGCATAGCATTTTGGGCTATAGCTTAAACTAAGCATAAAATAGAGTTTAACCCCATTAAACAAACACCTTACCTCTGGTTTGTTGGTGTTAACATGTTTAAATAATTAAGCAAATGATAAGATTTTAATAATTAGATGAAAGACAAAGGACTTTAACTTTAGTATGTAAACTTTAGGGAATTCAAAACACTTGTTTTGCTGTTATTGTAATAAAAAAATAGCTATTGGGTCTACCTGTGACTGTCTTTTTCTTCTTCAATGGAGTGGAGGGGGGGAGAGATTTTGTTTTTCAACTTACCTCCTTCAGTGTTGCCGGAAGTTATACGTGAGTGAGAGCAGTAGTGAGAAGAACGTTAGGCTTGATATGATAGCAACAATGTCCCCACCAGATACTGAGGGACAAAGAAAACGGAAGTCTGCGTTAGAGCGGGTATACACTTATACAAATTTTGGAGTGCACACACACATTGAACAATGTAAGCGCACTTCAATGGCATGGTGCACATGTAAGAATGTATAATAAATTATTATGAAAACTTCTAGTTTTGACAGTTATCGCAATGCACTTTGACTCTCTTGAACAAAAACATTAGTCCCTAAGACCAAGATTACTCTTACTTATCATGCATGATTATAAATTAAATGTTTTCTATAAGATCATATGTTATAATCATCCTTTACCAGTGAGCTGTGTGGATAAAAAAAAATTGTCTACAATACATTAAACTTGTCACAAATCTAGATGAGAAAAATCGACAAAAAGAAAAAATACAGAAAATCGGGACCTATATCCTTGAGATAAACTACATAACAAAATACAAGAATCTGGAACACAAATGCAATACAACAAGGGAAAAACAAAAGTGAAAACATAACAAGCAGATTTTTTTTTCTCCAAGATAAATGCTTCTTGACAAAATACCTTCAAGGAGTCCCATCAGTTACTAGCCAGAAACAACAATTGGTATATTGTGTACGTGTTTGGTTATTCCTCGATCGTATAGACAACTAATCTGAAAGTGTCGTTATTCCCTCTTAAACTTTGCTGTGAACTTTGCCTAAAGACAGCTTCGAGAAGACATCTTGAAAGGTGCCTGGAGGCCGCCTTATCTAGAACTGACACATTGTTTCATAAATCGGCAGCTCTCGGGTACCTTAAAGACTTTTCCCCTAAGCTGTCTTAGGCAAAGTTAGAGAGGAACAATACCCGTTTTATATAATTTTCAGGCAAAACCAATCTGAAAAATAACACTAAGAGTGTTTGGTGTGTCTGGGTAATTAGTGTTAGAGGCCGTTAGTACAGACCACTTTACGAAACCTTGAAGTGGTCATAATTAACACACGGAGGGTGATTAACCACTTGGATCATCGGGAATCGAACATCAACCTGCAAAATGCGAGGCTGCCGACCAATCAAAGTGGATGGAAGATCACTTCAAACACTTTATAATGTCACTCTGACCTTATCTCAACACTCTGGCTTAACTGAGACATCACCCCCGTCCCCCTCTAGTCTAGAAGATTATCAAGAAGCATTGGTCTTTTAAGAGCGAAAATCTTAAGCAAAAATTCAAGTCCCAAGCTCTTACCTGAAGACTCTAAAGCGGACACACCTGTGAAACAAAAGACCACGTGCTATTAGTTCTATTCAGGAATAAGCTTTTATGTCCAGTGAAACCCCGAATGAAATCTTTATGAAGTCCACTCCACCACACACATAAATAAAGGCTACATGAAGGCCGGGACCCAGTGAGGCAACTATTTTAGATAGCAACGCAAATTCAACGCAGAGTGTTGTTAACGTCGATTAAACGTCTCTCTTGCACATTTGTACTCCCCCCCCCCCTGGGAAGATTGGCCTTCTATAAACTCACGGGCTGTTTACATGGCGTCGAGATATATTGTTTTACGTCAAAATTCCCAGCAAAGAAACCATAGTTGAGTAACGCTGAATCGACGCTGTCTTACGTAGCTTCAAACGTTAAATAAACGTCGTTGACACAATATGTGCCCATTGGGTTACACAGTAATAGGTCACAGTTACCGTGGGTCATTGTCGAGTCTATTGCAACAATGCCTAGAACAAAAAAAACTTTTAAAGCACATTGGAGTCCAACCACACTTCCAATGCAAATAATACACACACACAATTCTCTAATCGTTTCCAAGTTTACCTTAAAAAAAACAAAAGTATTACTGATAACAAACTCAATCATGTCAAGCCAACAATTACAAGAAGTGGTTCAATATTTCATGCTGCGCCACAAACTATTGTTAGTTGAACAATCAACAAGCAAGCAGATATTACACGTAGATATAACCAAGGAATCAACATGCAAGGACTTCACCAGGTTAGGTTAGTACTGAAGAAACCACCATATAGTCAAGAGATTCAAATCTTCTCGTTTATAAGGGCAAACATTTTCAGGGGGGGAAAGGAGGGGAGGGGGGGGGTGCGGCCTCCTTACCACTCTCTGCAACATGAGGTTTTGTTCCCTCTTCCTCAATTTCAATATCATCATCAATATCATTATCAAATTCGTCTTCCTCATTGTCCTCATCCTCCTCGTCCTCTTCAGGCTCAGGAGGAGGAGGAGGAGCGGTAGAGGTGGTGGTGGTGGTAGTTGAAGTGGTTGTTGTGGTGGTGGAACTGGTGGTGGTGGTAGTTGGGGGCCCTGAAACATACCAGGTCATACCATCTGCAGTACACTACACTACAACTTGCATTCGAGACCTACAGACCTTTTGGTTAGCCTGCCAAGATGATAATTCAGGCTACCGATAACAATTATTGAAAGTATACTTAATAAAAGATAGCTCATTCCAAAAAAAAAGCGTTTTGGGAAAACAAAAAAGAAACACAGACCGATGCACAACAAATATCACAGCTTAACAATACAAAATATTGATCTACAAGACATTTTGCAAAGCACGACCTACAAGAGAATTTAATGGTAAAACTTGTATCTACAGAATGCAAGAAATATATAGAAGCAGCAGGCGAGCATATGTGACTACAAGATTATTTAACACTGAAGAAGTTCAAAGTTCAAAGGTGCAGAACTAAGCCAGGATTAAGGATAAACTACAGGAGGAGGAGACAACCTCAAGCCGACTACATTCGAGTACCCGAAGGAAACAAAGAGGGAGAGCAGAGTTGGCCAACGCGATTAGATCCCAATCTGAATGGGATCCATTAAATCTAATCCACAAAATCAGAGCTGAAGAGCCATTTATCACGCCTACAGCTAAAGCCTAGGAGGCAAGCAGAAATAACTAGGTCTTTATATGCATTAAAACCAAACAATAATCCCATTGTGAGAGCTCAAGGCCGATTCTGGGACGGTTGATTGGTGGGGGTTGGCGGTCTGTCCGGACATAATGGAGGAGAGGGAGGGAGAGAGGGAGAGAGAAGGAAGAGGTAGGGAGAATAGGGAGGAAAAAAAAGAGGGCTGCGGGGGATAGAGACTGACTTACCCGTGAAATCTTTCAACAATATGATAGGCTGTGGGTCACTCGTTAAGAGCAAACGAAAAGACCAGCGGTTTGTTTACATCGTTCTCAAAAGGCCATTTTCCGGTCGGTACGGAGGATTAGTTTGACCCCTGGTCAGGCGAGGTATAGGGCTGGCAACTCAAGCCATAGAATCCATCACAGATTTGTATACTCTGTCCTCGCATCCAAAATGAAGAATGTAGTTGAGAAGTCACAACACAATAACATGGCAAAGCGTCGTGGTTTATGAAACACGTCTTTCATAAGCCACAAAAGAAACTATTGTCAGTGCTCAGTAAACTCTTTAGTTTACAATCTGGTGCGACTTAATGTGACTAATCATAGGAAAGCAGATACGAATACACTGTCAACTTGTGCAATGTTGCATGAAACACAATCCATCGATTTTTTTTTTTTTTTTGCGCGCGCGCGAGGACTTCTCTGCAAACTCGACTAAAGTATTATGAGTTTTACATAAACCACAAGGGTTTTATGAAGGTTCGAACCTATGCACGGGATGTTCCTTGATGTTTTGATAAATGTTTCGTATTCTCTCGCAAGTGTTGCACGGGCGTCTCACATGTAAGAAAATAAATTACTTTGGTTTGATGAGCTCTTCACTTGGGATACTTGTACCCAAACGCACCTGGGTACAACCAGGTGAACAACCCAGCTGGTTTTCTTCCTATTGAGGAGTGTTTTACATGCTGAACAAATCCACAAGGACGTGACGATGAATCGAACCTGCGTCCGAGAGCATCCCAGACGCTGCCTTAATCGACTGCCTTTTACATGCTGTTTTGGGAGTATATTAATTAACAGAACGAACAGCGCTGCCCAATAAACTCGCCTCTCAAAGCACATTATAAACAAAAGTATATCTAACAAAATATGAGATAAATACAATTATCGAGAGTCAGACGTATTTGCCTATATGAAGATCAAAGGATATACGGTAAAATGTGCAGTATTTCCCTCTGGAAACCAAATTGAAGTTGGAGTGAAGAGGGAGAACAGGAATCAGAATTGGGTGTGTGATCAAAGCAATGAAATCATTCGAGAAGCTTGCGGGATCAAACGATAACAAAATCATGGACTACAATCACAGGAATCGCCACAGCACGATATCAGAAAGTAAGGCTATTTTCCCCCCCCACAGATAATAACACGAGATCAAGACTGGGAAAATACCACACATAAACAAGGACCCCGCATCATACTGCTGGTGAACTCTCTCTCTGACCTGTGATGTATATGGATATATATATATATAATATATATATATATATGACAGTGTCAGACCACGGAGGAAAATGAAGCAGAAATTTCCTTAAGTACTTCGTATATTATACATCTTCAGAAGGAGTGGTTTTACAGGTCGAGTACTGGACATAAAGAGGCAGGAGAGAATGGTGGAGTGAGGTGAGGTACAATACGTGGACACTGCAGAGGGCCTATTGGCCCATCCGATGCAGCAACCACACACAGGCCCACACATGGATAATCATAGCATAAAATAGTAAATATTTACAATGAATTAGTGAGACAAATGTGTTCCAATGATCCTACTTAATCGCCCTTTAATTGATCTATTAAAAATGGATCTAAGTTATATAAGTTTCAATTTTCCTCATTGGTCTGACACTTTCACATTTTT
>WNGS01166011.1:3079116-3099029 GCA_020271785.1 Procambarus virginalis | reverse complement strand
CATGTTATATAAATATAATCGCTAGGAATTCTATTTGAATTTTTTTACCCCTAAACGTTCACAGTACCGTGACCACACCATTGATGCAGCCTCTCACATATATATAATGTATTATATTGTATTATAATATATATATAATATATATATATATATAATATTATATGTATATTATATATATGTCGTACCTAGTAGCCAGAACGCACTTCTCAGCCTACTTTCAAGGCCTGATTTGCCTAATAAGCCAAGTTTTCCTGAATTAATATATTTCTCATTTTTTTTTCTTATGAAATGAAAGCTACCCATTTCATTACGTATGAGGTCAATTGTTTTTATTGGAGTTAAAATTAACGTAGATATATGACGGAACCTAACCAACCCTACCTAACCATCTTTATAGGTTAGGTTAGGTTAGGTAGCCGAAAAAGTTAGGTTAGGTAGGTAGGTAGTCGAAAAACAATTCATGAAAACTTAGCTTATTAGGCAAAGGGCCTTGCATAGTAGGCTGAGATTGCGTTCTGGCTACTAGTATGACATTATATATATATATCTAATATATTAATATATATATATATATATATATATATATATATATATATATATATATATATAATATAGATATATATATAATATAATATGTGTATTATATAGATATATATATATATATTAGTTTTATAAATCTCTTTAGCAGGGCTATGTAAGAGTTTAAACAAACAGATGATCAGTGAATACTTCTGAAGATGATATGAATAGTTGATGACTGAGGGTAGACCTGGTGGCTGAGATTGATGTCTGAGAGTAAAGGGGGATTATGGTGCTATTGGCTGAAAGGACTGGTGTTGAGGGAACGTCGTTCCTGATGGATAAGAAGAACCTCTCTGACTGGCGAAGATTGAGGGGTATAAGGAGAAAGTTGTAATGCTGGTTCGAGGACGGCGGAGAAGGCCCCGAGGGGAAATGGTAGGCTAAGTAACAAAAGAAATTAATGGGATAAAGATGTTGATAGAGGTGGCTGGCGCCAAGAAGGGTCCCCAGCCATACTGGTGGCATATGACTAACCGTTCTGCAAATTGGGAGATTTTTTCAGTATCACACAGCTGGCTCTTGACACACTAAACCTTCATATAGTCTAGAGCAGCTGTATAAAATGTCCAGGTACCTTAGTATCACACAGGTAGCTCTTGGCACACTGTGTAACCTTCATATAGTCCAGGGCAGCTGTGTAAATGCAAATATAGCCAAGTTGTTAATAAGAAATGCAGACTATGACTTGGGAAGTGGCGTGCATAGCACTCATTAGTGTCACTGTAATCACCCACGCTCTGTTATTAAATGAACATTTTTATACATGCGCCGTTCCTTCCTGCCGGATATAATATTTATATATATAATATATATAAAGAGGGAGATTTTCAGTATCTCTATAATATATTATATATATATATTATATATATATATATATTATTGTATATTTATATGTATATTAGTAATTTCGGCATAACATAGAAGTTTAATCTCTATATATGCTTTTTATTAGAGTGAAAATGCGTAAACTTAGCTTAATTTGACTACCCGAGGAAACACCGGATCTGAAATATATATATACTATAATTATTAATGCAACTGTTTCGTTCGATCATTTTTTTTCTCTGGCCAAGTGTTGTGAATTATGGTTTGCTTCTCTGCGAGCGAACCGGCTTTTAAAATTATTTTCATTATTGCTATTTAAAGTTGAACTTCACCTATAAAGGTCAAATATTACGAAGTGTGTTTTGCTTGATCGCTGCGTCCAGAAATGCATTTCTTCCTCCAAACTCATATCTGGCAGGTTTTGTTTCCCCTCCTTCAGGAAATTGGTTCCTTTTGCGTTGTCTTAGCGAGTATTGGAAATGTGAATGAGAGGTGCATTGTGTAGAATGCCTTCACCCCCCCCCCCTCTCCAGTCCTTACTGCAGCAGGCAAGGATATCCTATGGATTACATGGATATCCTGGATTACACTCACTATCCACGAACTGAGACGTGAATAGTGAATATCTATGTGGTGTATTCACGCTACTTGCGATTGGGAATAGCTCTATATTCCTGTTTAATCTTTTCCCGCGAAGGGCGAATTTTATTGGGCACCGTCACTCATCCTGTGAGTGACCATGCCGTCGGAGTAGCATTTTCAAAACCCCTGCCAATAGTCAGAAACTGTTTGTCCACCTTAATCACCAGAAAGTTCTTTCAGATAATTGGCTTGAAACGGCAAGACTTTACCTTCAATAAACTGATTTTTGTCGTATTTTTGTCGTAAGGGAGCCGGTCGGCCGAGCGGACAGCACGCGGGACTTGTGATCCTGTGGTCCTGGGTTCGATCCCAGGCGCCGGCGAGAAACAATGGGCAGTGTTTCTTCATCCTATGCCCCTGTTACCTAGCAGTAAAATAGGTACCTGGGTGTTAGTCAGCTGTCACGGGCTGCTTCCTGGGGTGCAGGCCTGGTCGAGGACCGGGCCGCGGGGACACTAAAGCCCCGAAATCATCTCAAGGTAATAAAGTATAACAAATGATTTTTTTTTTAGTAGCATTTGAGGTAAAATCAAGAGTTTTCTCGGCTGCCAATGATGAATGTTGCCTAAGTGTCCCGGTATGAAAATTTTCTAAATCATTTTGTTGATAAAACAATATAATTCCCATGTCTTCAGCGTCAATATTATGTGAGTATTACTCCTCTGGATTAAGAAACGCAATGTTCTTGGTATATTTTATTTTGTAGCAAACTGATCGCCAGTTGGGATATTGCGATATCTAAAGATATTGCCTTTACTAGTTACGTATATAAGGCGCGAGGTTGTGGATGCTGGTTCTTCAACTCCTTTCACCGACTTCTCTTCAGCTGTCCCCACTTCAAGGCTCGCCCCAATGGGCATCTTCTCCTGTATCTTTCAGTTCAGTTCAGGTGTTGGTTGAGATCAGTTGAAGTCTCAGCTGGAGATGCGAAGGATTAATGCATCATTTTAGCAGTGCTAAATTTTCAGTGATACAGCTCGGAGTTGTAAGTGATCTATCAAATGAACAAATCCACAAGGGATCAGTCGATTAAGACAGCGTCTGGTATGCTCTCGGACGTAGGTTCGAATCCTCGTCACGGCCCTTGTGGATTTGTTCATTATAGAGATATCTCTGCTCTGCTCTTATAATGTTCTCTGCTTGAACCCCCCCCCCCTCCTCTATTTTGGCTTCAATCCCCTAAACCCTCACCCCCCCCCTCCTCTCTCTCCCTTGTTCACGCTTTTATGACTGTCAATTTGGATTCAAATCCAATCCAATTTGGATTGAATTTTGTTTTCTTTTACTTCAGTTAGACACAATTTATTTGCTGCGTGTGTTGTACACTTTTAAAATTCACGAACAAATTATAATATAGTTGACGGGTTCTTGCAAACGACCTACCGTGAGTTTAGTTTTTTTAATTTATATTTAATGTATACATCATAATGCTACATGTCGTGTGATGCTGCGTCTCTGACGTCGCTGTGGTCAGAATATCCTCGTTAAGCTAATCTAATCATCGGCAGATTATACTTCCTTTCGTCACCGCTGATATCGTCTGCTATCATCTTGTATACCTTGTAAACAGCCTTAAGATGATGAGTTTAGTGGATTGCCAACTCTTGTAGACAACGTTAAGGGGGTGTTGTGGTTGTTGGGGGGGGGGGGGGGATTTGTGTAAAAGGGAGGGGGTGAAAAGAGTGTTTTGTTGGCGGGGGGGGGGAGGGTGTGTGTGTGTGTTTGGGGGACGTGTATATGTGACAAACATGTGTGTGTAGAAGTGTGTGTATGGAGGGGGGGGGGTTAACTTGTTTGTGCTGTCTTGTTTCTTTGATTGCTATGTTTGTATCTGTGTATGTCCAGATTGGCCGTCCACCGCCTTCAGTGTGAGTGTATTGCTACCAAATTCAATGCACAGAATTGCTGTTAGTTCTTCTATCAGTAAAGTTCTCTGCGAATCCAGTAACGTTTCCCTACGAATCCAGTAACGATCTTCCCTAAATGTTGATATTTAACGATTAAGTATCAAGTCAATCCACGGTGCATCTGCTTATGTATTTCGTTATCAAACTCGTTAGCAGCTTCGTTTAAACATTTCGTAAACCTTCGTTCAATATGGCAAGTGTGACCTTCTTGAACGTATTTGAAGTCTTCGTTAACAAAACAAAAATAGTTCAACAGTTCTCATTAGATACTTCAGATAATTTCAAGTAAATTTCTTACCAATCCCAATGGTCGTAATGACCTTTAGAAGATCTCGTTAACAATCATAAACTACCATAACACCCAATTTTCAAAATATTTGTTGACTTGGGCATGAAGTCTGGATCCGACTATCTGAAATTTCTAGAGATAATCTTATTCTTATTAATCTCATTATTAATAAGCTTCCAACGCTTATTCTTTCCTTATTCCATTCTTCCTTTGGCTACTTCACAGCACAACAAGAGCAAGCACTTACATCTCTGAAATAATCAATTTTAGTCAGAAATCTGGATAAAAACTGATTTGGTAAAAAAAAAGTATTTTGCTTCTTTATGGGAGAAATTACCTGATAACATAATGCACGTTTGGACCGATGGATTGTTTCAAGCGTAGGTTAGATATACATACGAACGAGTTTGGGTGGCTATAAATAAAGAGCTGTCAGGTGGCCGCCTGCAGTCTCCTTTATTGACGATTTAAGGAGATCTGAATAAAGGCATTGTTGTGCATCAGCCCGGGTTAACTTCACGCCATACATAATGTATGCAACTACTTTATTAAATAAAAACATAAAATATTTTAAACAAATAAATAGTAATTTATTTCGTATTAAATCTTGGCCTTCTTCACTTGTGCAACTTACATAACTAAAGTGTTACGCACTTAGACAATTAAAAATGAATAATTATAATTATATTTTGTATAATTTGTCATTCGTACTATTCAATACTGAATTAGAAACATAATATTTAATACTGAATATTTTTAGCTATTAGTAGTAAATATTTTTTATCAACAGTATAAGTAATGGTCGTATTATTGTACAAAAGACAGCTTAAGAAGAGCGTTCAGGTCTGAAAGGAACGTTTAATATTAATATCGCACGAAACGTGACTTTCCCCTGGATCGGGACAAGTTTTCTGGCCCCTTGAAGATCGTAGAATTTTTCAGCTCCATTGGAAGTGCCATAATGGGCCGAGTCTGCATTCATGAAAGCCCTTTGACAAAGTTGAGCACTTGAAACGTCTTAAGAAGCTGCTGAAACGCAAAGAAATAACCTCCAATTTTCTGGATATTTGCGCCTTATTGGAATCAGGTGGAGAGGTTATGAGGTGTTGAAACTGGGTGTCCTGTCTCATTGATACTCATCCCGTATTACAGGTCGCGGTAATGAGATTTTTTGCTGAATGACAATCCTCATTATCTTGTTTATTTTACAATTGTCGCGGATAAGAAGCGTGTTAGCCTGATAGATCTTCCTAACTCAACGACTTGTCATGCTCACAGGATTAAAAACCCACAAAAGCTGACTGAATCTCGTTTGCCTATTTACTGGTAGGTGAAAAGAGGCATAAAGGTTGTGTGAACCTGCCCAAACGTCTCTCGATCTGCTTAGAAATTGAACCCAGATTTAGTAGGTGGTGAGCCGACCTCTCTTAAAAATATTGCCTGACAATTATACAAATTATGACACTGGTAAACACTCACTGGCATACGATAAGTAGTTGTCACAGACGCAGAGGTAATTACATGCATAAGGTCCTCCTCTCAACCCCCCCCCCCCTGACGTGGCACAACGATGTCTTTACGACGTTTTAAGTGGTCAGTATTTAATGGAGCATTTGATACGCTGACTAGGAATATGGTGGGGCCGTAAATTGCAGTATTGCTGAGGCAGCCGTGAGGGGTGTAGGAGTGGGGTCTAAGTCCTGAGGAATGTGTGCACCCATTTACGTCATAATTAATTGAGATGAAAAAACTAACCCATCCCCAACGTATCCTATCCTAACTCGATTCGATCTATCCTAGCCTAACTTGACCAAATCCAACATAGCATGACTGAATCCAGCCTGGCCTGGCCTGACATGACCTAATCCAACCTGGCCTGACCTGACCTGACGAGAACAAGATCAAATTTTATTTATTTAGCACGATAGGCCTGGTCGAGGACCGGGCCGCAGGGACGCTAAGCCCCGAAATTATCTCAAGAGATGATTCTCTTCACTATTGCGTCGTAATGCCCATAGCTGCACACGTTTTAGACCCTACTCGAGTTACTTACCTTAGTTTTACTCACCTAGTTGTGCTTCCGGGCGGGGGAGATGAGCTATGACAGTTCAGAGGCGGGACTAAAGAGCCAATCAACTTGCACCCGGGACAATCAACTCGAGTGTAGCCCTGCCTGCTGATGGTGGATTGTGTCTTGTAAACGTTAATGAAGCCACCATGATAAGACCATGATATGATGTTGGCTTCATCAACGTAATCACCTAGGTGATGTTGTTGTTGTTAAAGATTCGCTACCTGAAACAAAAAGTTCCAGGTAACACGGGCTATGGTGAGCCCGTAGCACCTAGGTGAACACACCAACATAAATGGTCGCTACTATATACAGCGACCATTTATGTTTGTGACTCGATAAATGTCCCAATAGTTCGAGCTGCAACCTGTCTTCTCTCCTAATATGTTGTATTTTAGGTGGAATTGTCGATTCCAATTTGTATTTGTGCAAATTGAAAAGCCGAAATATTGACTTCTTTTTTGTTATGCACTGGCATTGATACGTTAAATGTGATGTTTATTTTTTGTAAGTTACTAGTCAAAAACGGTCGTATTTTTAACGGATTAACAAATAAAGAAAACGGCTGGTGACTGCCATTAACTGCATGTAAATCTACCATAGGCAAACTTTGCATATTGGCAGTATAGGTACTTTAAAGGCTGTGTGTGTGTGTTACAGGTTCTGTTGGCGGTGAAAACGGGTTGAATAACGGAACTGTTGATGAGGAGGTGAGAACGAGTTGAATAACGGAGTTGAGAATTAGACGCCCAGCCCATGCTTCAGAAAATTAAGGCAGTGACGACATTTCGGTCCATCCTGGATCATTATCGACCTTTTTAATGGTAGAAGATGGACCGAAACTTTGATATCTCTTATTTTCATATGTGTGGCTCTAGTGTTTTGTAAGCATGTTTCAGACCATGTTGGCATGCCTAGTACGAGACATGTTGGCATTCCTGAATCATGCCGTCATTTACTACCAACAAGATATCCGCTACAGATAACATTAGTAGAGTATAAGATTTTAACTCTGATATCCGATCTTTTGTTTATCAAGTTGGCGCGCCGGACGCCCACACGGCTGGCGGCCCGACGGCCATGAACAAGAGGAAAGTTACGAGGGAAAACAAACCATGACAAAAAATGTGTAGTGTAAACCGTGAAAAGTTACAACTATTGGCCGAGGGAACACAAACCTCCCTACATTGGAGACAATAAGAAACATGATGATAAACGACAAAATATAACATGGAAAGGAAAGGAAATATCAGGTGGGGGGGGGAAAGCGCTAAGCCATTACGACTATATAGCACTTGGAAGTGGTCAGAGTAAGGATTTGGGAACTGAAGGTGTGGACAAAAAAAGAGAGATGCTCAAAGTCGACCTACTGAACCAGAGTGAGCCTATATCGACCTATAGGCTCAGATCAGCCGAGAATACGTGAAGACATACTTATTCCATACGATTGGTTCACCAATCTTACGGTTGAAGATTAGTTGAACACGATTCGTATATTAAAAGCTTAACAACCAAACAAATATTCAGCAAAGGACAAATAGGGAATCATCACATTAAATTGCTCAATAATTGTTAAGCCTGGACTTCTGAGCTAATGCTCGACCCTGTGCACACACCTAGGTGAGCGCGCGTGCGCACACCAAATTCGGCCAAAGCTAGAATATGCAGCGGTTGTGTGGTGCCCATATCTTAAGAAGC
Organism: Procambarus virginalis; assembly: GCA_020271785.1. Lineage (NCBI taxonomy): Eukaryota > Metazoa > Arthropoda > Malacostraca > Decapoda > Cambaridae > Procambarus > Procambarus virginalis. The sequence goes on along the minus strand of WNGS01166011.1, from coordinate 3,091,015 downwards.
ACATCAACAAACTGGAAAAGGTGCAAAGACATGCTACTAAGTGGCTCCCAGAACTGAAGGGCAAGAGCTACAAGGAGAGGTTAGAGGCATTAAATATGCCAAAACTAGAAGACAGAAGAAAAAGAGGTGATATGATCACTACATACAAAATAGTAACAGGAATTGATAAAATCGATAGGGAAGATTTCCTGAGACCTGGAACTTTAAGAACAAGAGGTCATAGATTTAAACTAGCTAAACACAGATGCCGAAGAAATACAAGAAAATTCACTTTTGCAAACAGAGTGGTAGACGGTTGGAACAAGTTAGGTGAGAAGGTGGTGGAGGCCAAGACCGTCAGTAGTTTCAAAGCGTTATATGACAAAGAGTGCTGGGAAGACGGGACATCACGAGCGTAGCTCTCATCCTGTAACTACACTTAGGTAATTACACACGCACGCGTTGTAAAACCTAACTCCATTCATAATTTCACAAATTATATAGAAATAGGGCAGGACTCGTTGCAGAAGGCAACCGACGAATTGGAGATGCAGGGGCCCGGAACCTGAAGCTCAACCCTGCAGACACCCATAGGTGAATATAAATAGGTCAGTAAACACAGGAATTACGTAGAGTCGATGGTTCGTGACTCAGCAGAGGTGAGAATAGTCTCTTTAACTCAATACTGGTGAATTATAGCTCGTCTGTCTGTGTGTCTCATACGTTCCTGAAAATGGTGTGATCCATCAGGTGGGAATGTCGAGGCTTGAAGGGCAGCATTGGCTGAATATGCTGCGCTAGTAGCGTAAACTGGAGCAGCATGTTCAATAGCAACATCTGCAGTGAGCAGCGTAATATACTTGCCTATCTATCAGTAACTACAGGGAAGGGAGGTCTAGCTCTGCAAGGCCCGCCTGTTAGCCTTGTTGTACCTGTGGTATTAATTGCTTGAATAGTGAAGCTTTGACACTTTGTCGATCCAGTTCTTAAAATCGTGAATGGAGGTGGCTTTTACAACTTCTTTCCTTAGTGCATTCCACTTGTTGACCACCTGTACAGGGTACGAGTATTTCCTTGTATTTCTTATTCATTTGCGCCTCCAGCTTCCACTTGTGTCCTTGTCCCACTGCCTCTCAACTTAAAGGCTGTCCTTGTCCATCTTACTCTTCCCCTCAGTATCTTGTACGTTATTGTCATATCTCCTCTATTTCGTCTGTCCTCCAAGGTAGTGAGATCCCAGTTTCTTCCGCCTCTCCTCATAACTTAGAGGTTTAAGTTCTGGCACTAATCTATACATGCAGATATAATTCACGAGACGAACCTTCCCTGAGGATGGGTTTGGGTCAACAACATCTTGTACAGGCATATCCTGAGCACAGCTTGGGAACGGCCGAAGCTGAAAGAAGCAATGCCTGAGAATGCGTTAAAGTCGACCATTAGCTTAGACGAACAGACCTTAAGGGGTTGTTGGGTTCGGCCGCTGCTGCGATTTGTCATTGTGCCCGAGGATTAGTTGCTTAGCGATGTTGAGGTGTGTGTAAAACCTTGAGCATCTCACAATTGAGGTCAGTGGTTCGAGTCTCTGAGAACCCCAGGGGGATGAATGGAGGTTGTGTGTGTGGTGTGGGGTTGGTCGGTAGATGTATTAGCAGTATTGTGAGGTCCTTGGCGATGGGGCGTGTATCGTGTAACCTCTCGTGAATACACACACACACACACACACACACACACACACACACACACACACACACACACACCACACACACACACACACACACACCATTGCAGATGAATGTGGCGAGTGTGTTATACAAAGCACAGTCTTACGAGCAGTCAGGCCTTGACAGCCTCGTTAGTGTGTCAACGAGCTCAACTGCCATCTCTCTAACTTCTCTTATTATCCTAACTCAGCGTTAGGATAATAAGGTAGACCATTTCTCATGACAGATCAAATTATCCTCTTAAGTAGTACTCTGTAACCAGTGGAATAATCTAACTTATCCATTACAAGGAATATCGTAATGGATAGATCTTAACTATCCTCACGGTTTTCAATTGTATGTTTTTACGTTAATCTGACTCGCAAATATTACCTGGGTATATGGCAGTCTTCCTGCTTCTTTTTATCTTAATTATCTTGGTAATGTGTGTCGTTCTAATTACCTGTAGTTACTTGGCGTCAGCTGTCAGGTAGTGGAGTTCTTAGTTAGTACTGGCAATTACATATTAATACTTGTATTTAACTGGACAGTTCGTGGAAGTCCTGTCAATACTTGACTCACCTGCCGCTCTTCGGGGACGCTAAAGCAAGCGTTCTCTTCACCCTTGGCTCGAGAATAATATTTTTTTAGGGCGTTTTTCCAAAAGTTTTTTCTCGAGTTTGAATTACTTTTTCTTTAGTCAAACTTTTATTTGCAAGATACATCAAGTTCCTGTTTTATCTCCGACCTTCATTAAAGTTCAGTTATTTACGCTTTCCTGGGTAAAAAAATACCGACATGAAAATTTTCCTTCGCTAAGTTTGGGCCAAAGTCACTTAGGAAGAACTTAGTTTACCTCTCACACTTACATGACTCATTAAATACAATTTCAGTCATGGAATTAAGTACGATTTTAGGTTGCCCACATTCCTAAAATGATAGTTCTTATAGCAAGTAATTGGTCATTCGTACAAAAGTGAGCTGTTGGACCCAAAAATATCAGCGTTTTGTATTGCTAAACTTGTCTAAATGTTATTCAGAAAAAAGGAAAAAATTAAAGAACCCAATCTGTCCAAGCAACCCTAGGCTTAATTTATTCTATCCAAAACCCAATATAGCACATATATGGCTTTTTTGTATGTGTGTAGGAATATTTGAGCTTGGTATTTGTCCTCTTTAGTGCCCTCTGAAACATTAATTGTAACAAGGGTAAACATTTCTCTCTGCAACAGTCCATATTTGTACGTTTGACCAAAGGTAATTGCTGTGAGTACTATCATTTAATACAGGATGTGGTGGATTTAACCGGATGTAGTAATCGGAATTGATTCTGGTAACTTGTCGTTACAAAGACATTAGCCGATTTAAAATAGCAAAAGAGGACTCGTGTTTATTTAACGATGCGTCTGTGCAATATTGCAAGAGCTCGGCAATATATAATTTTCGCATGCATTTTCATCCATGCCGTAAATCATGCTTCGAAAACTAGTCCGTTTCCAAGCTCGACTAATCCCATTGATAGGCAGTAATTAAAAACAATATGATGAATTACTTCATTGTATTTCGTCATAATGATGATCTACATCTGAACTACAGCCCTGGAGGGCCAATCAGTTTGGGTAACGTGTCACTGTAGATGATTGACGGTACGTTGCTCACTATGGTGGTAGATTAGCCAGTCAGAGGTAGACGTCACTGTGGTTGTCTACGAATGGCGGTTGTGCCCTACACACACACACACACACACACACACACACACACACACACACACACACACAACACACACACACACACACACACACACATACAACACATACACACACACACACAAACACACACACACACAAACACACATACACCACACACACACACACAAACCACACAAACACACACACACACACACACACACACACACACACGCACGCACGCTGTAAGACCTTATTATTTGTTACCGGACAGTTAAGATCTGGAAAAAGCTATTAATGAGGCTTGACCTTTAGTAATGATCTTTATTACCTCCCCTGCCTCATTGTCTCTCGTCTCATTACCTCCTCCGCTTAGTCTTTCTCCCTGTCTACCCTATCCACTTGTTATCACCATGCCTAAAATGGAAATTATATATTTTGATTGCTATACACGTGACAATAAAGCCAGCATTGAAATTATTAGTTCAGGTTGTACTGTACTCTACTTTTCAATGTTAATTTCCCCAAGTACAGATGTATTATATTTATGAATATAGTTTTCGATACATTCCGTTAGACAAATACATCGGGAAATGTTTAGAAGAAGCGTTATCGTAGAGTTGAAAGGCATATAAACAAACTGAAGATATATGTTAACATTTTTGCTTCCAGTGATAAGGTACGAAAGGCATTTCTGGTCTATACGAGGCAGCTTCAGTTTATATGCACCCAAACTCATTCATGTCTATTCTTCGCTCGAAACAATCCAGTCATTCCTTATATTGTTATCCGTTAAATTCTTCACTGAAGACCTGGGTAAATGCTGGTATAGAAATAGTTATGGATAACCTGAATCAACCACTCATATATTTTCAAACCAGTATTTGCCCAGGTCTTAACGAGAATCAAAAGGTTTTTCCAATTTACATACTTAAAGTTCTTATGCTGAGTGTATATAAACACGACTGTTGCAGGGAACTTATTCAGCAAACATGTCACACATAACTAAAGTGAACTATTAAAATGGTATTTTTTTATTTCCGTTTCGAGTGTAATTTTTCGTCATTTCATGAATCTGAAAATATTATTTTGCAACACTTCAGAAAATTAGAATCTTGTCTGTGCCAAAATAGGGAGAAAACAGGATGTAAACTCTCGATAGCTCAGTTAATGTCCCTAAACACACACACACACACACACACACACACACACACACATACACACACACACCACACACACACACACACACACACACACACACACACACAAACACACACACACACATGAAATTAAGGATAGGGGCAGAAGGATTCACTACAAACGACAAGGAAGTATGTGAGGAACTGAATAAGAAATTCCAAGAGGTCTTCACCCTAGAACTAGGAGAAATCCCAGAGTTAAGAGAGGGGATAGCTAGCCAGGAACCACTGGAAGAGTTTGAGATTACAAGCGGGGAAGTAAGAAAGTGTTTACTAGAGTTGGATGTGACAAAGGCTATAGGCCCAGATGGAATCTCTCCTTGGATACTTAAGGAAGGAGCAGAAGAACTGTGCCTACCACTCTCCATAGTGTATAACAAATCTCTGGCAACAGGGGAACTGCCAGAAATTTCGAAAGCAGCTAATGTAGTCCCGATATACAAGAAAGGGGATAGACAGGAGGCACTGAATTACAGGCCAGTGTCCCTAACCTGCATACCATGCAAGCTGATGGAGAAGATTGTGCGAAGAAAGCTAGTGGAGCACCTGGAGCGAAGAACTTTGTAACACAGCACCAACATGGATTCAGGGATGGCAGGTCCTGCCTCACAGGGTTACTTGAATTCTACGACCAGGCAACAAAAATAAGGCAAGAAAGAGAAGGGTGGGCAGACTGCATATTTTTGGATTGTCAGAAAGCCTTTGATACAGTGCCACACAAGAGGCTAGTGAAAAAGCTCGAGATGCAGGCTGGAGTGAAAGGGAAGGTACTCCGTTGGATACAGGAGTACCTAAGCAACAGGAGACAAAGAGTCAGTGTGAGGGGTGAGGTCTCAGATTGGCGAGACGTTACAAGTGGAGTCCCGCAGGGGTCAGTCCTTGGACCTATACTGTTTCTGATATATGTAAATGATCTCCCAAGGGTATAGAATCGTTTCTCTCAATGTTTGCCGATGATGCAAAAATTATGAGGAGGATTGAAACTGAGGACGATAGTAGGAGGCTACAAGACGACCTAGACAGACTGAGTGAATGGTCCAACAAATGGCTGTTGAAGTTCAACCCGAGTAAATGCAAAGTAATGAAACTAGGCAGTGGAAACAGGAGGCCAGACACAGGATACAGAATAGGAGATGAAGTACTTAATGAAACGGACAGAGAGAAAGATCTAGGAGTTGATATCACACCAAACCTGTCTCCTGAAGCCCACATAAAAAGGATAACATCTGCGGCATATGCGAGGCTGGCTAACATCAGAACAGCGTTCAGGAACCTGTGTAAGGAATCATTCAGAATCTTGTACACCACATAGTAAGACCAATCCTGGAGTATGCAGCCCCAGCATGGAGCCCGTACCTTGTCAAGCACAGACGAAGCTGGAAAAAGTCCAAAGGTATGCCACTAGACTAGTCCCAGAACTAAGAGGCATGAGTACGAGGAAGGCTGCGGGAAATGCACCTTACGACACTGGAAGACAGAAGAGTAAGGGGAGATATGATCACAACCTACAAAATCCTCAGAGGAATCGACCGGGTAGACAAGGACAAACTATTCAACACTGGGGGACGCGAACAAGGGGACACAGGTGGAAACTGAGTACCCACATGAGCCACAGAGACGTTAGAAGGAACTTTTTCAGTGTCAGAGTAGTTAACGGATGGAATGCATTAGGCAGTGATGTGGGGAGGCTGACTCCATACACAGTTTCAAGGGTAGATATGATAGAGCCCAGTAGGCTCGGGAATCTGTACACCAGTTGATTGACAGTTGAGAGGCGGGACCAAAGAGCCAAAGCTCAACCCCCGCAAGCACAGGCAGAAACAATAGGTGGTACACAACACACACACACACACACAACACACACACCACACACACACACACACACACACACCACGTTTTGTGCAGTTTAATATGATATAATATATATTTATGATATTGTATATATATATATATATATATATATTTATATAATATTTATATATATATTAATATATATTTATTATATATATAATATAATATATAATTATTATATAATAAGATTTCCCCTATCCAATGCAAAATTCTGGGGAACACACAACAATAGAATTGATTAAGGCTTTCATATACAACATGGATGGTTAATGAACACAATCTTCTATGCATAGGACAGATAATTAATTTGAGAAAAAATAAAGACCAATTGAACTGTCACTACAGAGAACGTGCAGAACGCGCTGTGTGTGATTTGCTAAATCGACAGTCTATTGCAGTCCATCCACTTGGACTATTTGGAAAACCGACGGCCTCGCTCTTGCAGGTCGGAGTTCGATTCCCAATAATCCCAAGTTGTTGGACACGGTTCCTTCACCTCTGTCCTTTCCTCCCGCTCTTATCCTGTATCGGTCCCCTTCCAAGTGGGCTTTGTTCGCTGTCTATAATTACATAGTATCAAACAACCAGCTCTTTGACAAACACTAAAAACTCTTTATCTCTCAGTAAGGATCAGTAGCCTGCACTGGAGATCTGAATGTTTTTAGAATATATTCTGAAGAATATGGGTGAATTATAAAAAATTAACCCATCTGGGAAACAAAGGAGTTGATAAGGTAATTGCCTAACGCTAAGCCTGAAAGCAGTAGTATAAAATTTAATGTTACTTAGATCTTGATACCTAAACATGCTGAAACAACAAAATACTTACGCGGTGGATCAGTGAAAGTCTTGGGGTTTTCCCCCCGCGTTTCATTTATTCATGTGGAGACCTCAACTCATTTATTCATTATGTCTGTCTGAGGAAAGTAAGTCCAAAGTTGATATAATCAGCAAAGGAACAAATCTTCATGCATGATTGCTTTTATAATGGTAGATAAAACATTTTCAAGGAGTTCCAGTTTTATTTTTGGCGCTAGACAGTGATTTTATTTGCAAAAGAAATAGTTGGCTTAGTTATGCATTTCTGTTCTGGAAGATGGGAGCTTGTTCGTATGCTCCTAAACCGGAATCTGGAGATTTAATAATGTACCCATATATTAGAAGCTGTAGAGACGAGTGCCGTTACTGGGGAAAAAAAGCCTGCCTGCCGGAGATGCGTGTCCGTGTACTGGAAGCTAGAAACCTGGACTTGAGCTCTTAACACACGGTGAACTACCTCCTGCCAGTGTCCTACACTGGCATCGGGTGCAAAAGTTGTACCGACTAGATAGTACCCTTAAATTAAAGATGAACTAAGTAGACGGACCCAGTGCTAGGCAAACTTAACACATCAGAACGAGACGACCTCAGGTGATTAGACTTAATTCCAACACATCGGGCACCCTCCGCTTTCCCCCCCTTTCCCCCCTTCACGTGGGGCATGTGGGGGGGCAGCAGGCGAAGGGAGACGCTGACGAGGCCTGTAAGACTAACACAAGCACTGGATACATTGACGAGTACCTTTCGTTTCACTCTGGAAATTTTTCGCAGGGAAATCGTGCATTGAGTTTGACGTTCTATATTTTTATCTCGTGCACTGAGACAGAAAAAGAGTGCAATTTGTGCGATTTGTGTATTGTATACATGGATGTTAAGTGGGATATTTGTGTATGTGTTTTGTCTTCTGTCTTTCTGTCGCTCTTGGTCATTTATATTTCGTTTTTTTTTTGTTTCCGTGTTTTTTATTTTTTGGGTTCGTGGAAAATCTAGTCTGTGTGAATATCTTTGTGTACATATAGACGTAATTGTATGACTGTTTGTTTCTTTGGTCTGTATATGTCTGTGTTTTTGTTTTCCTGTCTGATGCTTAGCACACGCAATTTGCCTGTCTGACATTCTCTGTATGTTTGTATTTAATCTCTCCGTCTGCTTTGTGGGGAAGGGGGATTATTTGATTTCCATTACTGCAAATTGAAAACTCATTCGAGAAATATTTGAGTAAAGCCTTAATCTCTTGGGGCGTCGGCTTCCATCTCTACTTGTATATCTGCGTTTATTTAGACGTCTTTAACGGATTCTCTGACGTCGCCGTCTGCGTTGTGATGTCTACTTCGTCGTTTTTCATTGACGGCCAATATAAGCTTTTGCATTTACGGTCTGACGTGAGTCTGAATCAATACTTTTTCAACGTCAAACTCGGCGTCGTATGATGATGCTGCATTGAAGGGATGTGAGCTGATACACAGAGTCAATAAGCATTCAATCTGCCATTTAAATATGATCGGTATGAACCTAGCATTGCCGTATGGATGTGGTTGGTTTGTATGTTAAAAAAAAATTGTCATGAGCACATCTCCGGACATTAGCAAACGTAAATGTATGATTACTGCCCCCAGCGTATTGTATGAAAATACAATCGTGCATTACAGCCAGAGTATGCAACGGGGGGGACCCAGCCAGCAATAGCAATCCATGCAACATAGAGATCCAGCCTGAAGGAGCTAGTCACGTATCCTCGCGACTCGGGTCAGCTCAACTAGCGCTGAGAGGGACAATGTAGAACAAACAAACCCACCCCCCCGGTAGTTGGTACGGCTATTGAATATGAACAGCGGGGCCGGACGCCCCCCTCTCAATAAAAAATTGTGAACATACCCACACAAAGACCGGCTGTGTAGTGCTGTATGCCAGAGACTCTAGCAATTTTTTCCCTGTTCTGTAGTTCCCATTTATTTGTCGTTCCTCGATCAACGTTTAACGTAGGATTTCCGCCCGGGGCCTTCAATGCCAAAATTGTGCTCTCTAATGGAATTGAACGAAGATCTGTTATAACCTAGACGTCTTTAACCCCTAAATTGCGCAGCAATTTTCCAAATCCTATATGGAGCTGCCCTCTGCTAAAAATAAACAAATCATATAGGGGGGGGGTTGAAAAAAAAGATGGCAATACTACGATTGATCAGTAATGAAGGATTGGAATATATTTATGAACCTCATCTCCTGACTGTCGAAGCTGTGGGGCGATTTAGCGAAGTGGCAAAGAACGCATGGATAACATTATAAGAGGATGGTTTGTGCTTGCTTTGATTAACACACTGGGGGGCGTTAACTGGTCGGCGGACAAGTAACGCATTCCAGTTTTGCAAAACTGGCACATGGATGCATCTGTTTCCAGTTAGCAAAGAAATACTAATGAGCATCTTTTCAGTGGCATTTAGCAAAACATAAACAATCGCCAAGACAAATCCACAGTCTTGATGTGAGGGTTCGAATCTATACGCTGCGTGTTCCCATACGCGCCCAGTCGACTGCACCACGACATGGTGAAATAATTGCAACCTGGAATGTATTTTAAGTGAATGCAATAAAAACCCGAATAATATCAAAGTTGAACGGCAATAAGAAACCAGCGAACCTACATGTCAGTCACGACAGACATATCAAGTAGAAAAATCAGAAAATGAGTTAAGAATGATTAAAATCAGTGACGAGCAGAGGTAGAGAAAGACGTTGTAATAATGAGATTTGAAGGAGGAAGACGACTCAGAAGGAAATAAGAAACAAAGAGGAGATAAGAAGACGCGCAACAAGATGCTCTTGAACGTAAGAGCCAGAAAGGTGTGGTGTGTTGTGGTGTGTCTCGTTCTCTCATTCTTTAGCCCGTAATCAAATCACTTCGGCCTTCTGGTCATTTCCGGTTTTTCCAGCGGCTAATTGTCCAACTGGCTGATACACCTCGGGGGTCTGTAGACCTTCCTAGAGTAACAGCCCAGCTGGTGGCGGGGCCCTTACCCAAGATATGGCCTCAATAAACACTGTGTTTTTATATGCAGTAATATATGCAGGCAATGGGTGGGTTTGTGTGTGCCGGTAAATTAGGACTGTGGGCTTCACCAGAAGGCCAGAGGCTCCCTTGGCCGCTGCTTGGACGAGGCTCCTTTGGCCGCTGCTGGCGAGGCTCCTTTGGCCGCTGCTGGCGAGGCTCATTTGGCCGCTGCTGGCGAGGCTCACTTGGCCGCTGCTGGCGAGGCTCCCTTGGCCGCTGCTGGCAGAGGGGGCCTCTCCCTTGGCCGCTGCTGGCGAGGCTCCCTTGGACGACATAGATGGCGAGGCTCCCTTGGCCGCTGCTGGCGGAGGCCCCCTTGGCCGCTGCTGGCGAGGCTCCCTTGGCCGCTGCTGCGAGGCTCATTTGGCCGCCTGCTGGCGAGGCTCATTTGCCCGCTGCCGGCGAGGCTCATTTGGCCGCTGCCGGCGAGGCTCCATTTGCCGCTGCCGGCCGAGGCTCAATTTGGCCGCTGCTGGCCAGGCTCCCTTGGCCGCTGTCAGCATCAACGTGACCCTCCAAGAGTTTATGATTTTCCGCTTTTTTAAACATGGCTTGTTCATCACGAACGATCAACGTGTGTGTTCGTGTGGGGAACGGGCTTGATTTTTTGTTTGTTCTTCAAAAAGTACAGCAACATTATTGTATTTAGTTCACGTGTGCTTTTATTTGTTTAAGGTAATTAGTGGTAGTTTAAATTACTAAAGTAGATAATGTTTTTAAGCAACGGAAATTTGGCAAAACATTTCCTTTTTTGAACGTTACAAATATTTGCCACTTTATTTTTTTATGTTTGTGGGCTTATTCAAATTTTAAAAGCGTATGGGTGTATAGCCTCAGTATGAGTTGTTGCCCTTCCCCCTTACTATTGTGTTGCCTCTTGTGTTGTGAATATACTAGAGACTATACTGAATATACTAGACAATAACAACAGGTTGATGTGTATTCTAGAGAATGACGACACAGGAGCGTGTCCTGTGTCCGGTTAACGACGCTGTATCCGGCATCTGATGGAGATGACTTAGAGAGGACTCTGCTCTTCACTCCCGGATCATTGGTTTCCATTCCCTTATAGTTTCCTTATGGCCGACAGAGGTGGCTGGAATATTTACATTTGTGGTTCATGTCTTGTATTCAATATCTGTCATGTAGCAGAAAATACAGCAGCAATAGGGTGGCTGTAATTTCGCTTTTCCTACTGGCTTGGGATTTCTGAGGGTATGACCATCTGTATGATTGTGCAGTGTTTAAAAGAGGTGTCGTATACTTTACAAAACCGAGGAGTGGAAATACACTTCTCGGTGTACCTTATCTGTTGAAATAATGTAATTTTCGAGGGAAGTAACATTGTAATAATTTTCAAGAGAAGGCAACAAAGCCTGTTGGGCGTTTTGCCCTTTTTAGCCAGCAATATGTAATTTTCAGCAACTATGTTCTAGAGCTAATGAAAATGGCATTTATTTAGTTTTCATTCAATTGTATTTCTTTAAGAGATTTATAATCGTCTAATTTAATTTTTGATCGTCCCCCCAACTGGGTATTTTGATGTTAGATCAACTTTACTGACGGGACTTAGTTGAACAAAAGTAAATTCAAATGCAAAAACTAAATGAAAACGTTATA
>WNGS01166011.1:3058342-3072617 GCA_020271785.1 Procambarus virginalis | reverse complement strand
TAGTGGAACAGTTCAACATGAAGGCTTTGGTGGGTAACATTCATTCACTCATTCTCTCTCTTTATTTTTTTCCTTTCTTTCTTTCTTTCTTTCTTTCTTTCTTTCTTTCTTTCTTTTCTTTCTTCTTTTTTCTTTCTTTTTCTTTCTTTCTTTCTTTCGCTCTTTTTCTCTCTCGCTCTTTTTCTTTCGCTCTTTTTCTCTCTCGCTCTTTTCTCTCTCGCTCTTTTCTCTCTCGCTCTTTTCTCTCTCGCTCTTTTTCTCTCTCGCTCTTTTTCTCTCGCGCTCTTTTTCTCTCGCGCTCTTTTTCTCTCTCGCTCTTTTTCTCTCGCGCTCTTTTTCTCTCTCGCTCTTTTTCTCTCGCGCTCTTTTCTCTCTCGCTCTTTTTCTCTCGCGCTCTTTTTCTCTCGCGCTCCTTTTTCTCTCTCGCTCTTTTTCTCTCGCGCTCTTTTTCTCTGTGCTTTCCGTGTTAATGCCAGTTAAATTCTGATTAATTATTGTTGTTCATCAGGTGTGAAAGGCCATCCAGCACGGAGGCAACCCGCACACCTCACCGCCACACACCAACACCAATCAAATCAAGCTCTTAAGGCCACACACAAAAAAACATTCCATGACCTTCAGGTCCAATTCTGATTTTCCAGGAGGTTATCAAATTGCTTTCCCTGAGTTGAGCGTTTCCCCACAGCAGCCAGACGCAACGAGCGGATAAAGCAGAACAAAAATTTTATTTTCGATATAAAATACTCCGACAGGTTATGAGGTTAGCTCACATTGACACACAGAACAGCTCGCCAATAGAGAAAGCAGGAAGATCCACAGCTGTATATTTATAATGATGTTTCAAGAGATGGATACTATACTGGGTGGTGGTTCGAGGCCACGTCTGGTCGATGTTTTGCGAGTTGTGTGTTTGTATCTGTGTGTATGTGTGTGTTGGAGTGATTGTGAGCTAGGTTAGCCCCCCCAAAAATCTCTATTCATGAATGGTGGGGTGAGCAGTATCAGTGTATGATTAGCATGATTAGTTTATATGAGTTCTACTTCGAATTTATCATCATCCTCCTAATGGTTTCTGTATAAATTGTGCCAATTATGTCTCACTAATGTTATAATGTTAACCCCCTCGCAATGTTGAACTTTCCCCTCCTCCCGCCTTTCCCCTCTCCTATCTCCCCCTGCCACTATTCCGTCCCACAATGCAACTCTGTACACCCTCCATAACTCTTCACTATTCAACAGCCACTAGACTCGCCACTATTCATCTCGCCCGCCACTATTCCCCCGCTAATCTTTTTGAAGAAGGGTCACTATCGTCAAGACGGGCGGAGAGGGACGCGGAATGTAAATATAGCGGCGTCTATACTGTCTCAGAGACGGAAGGTGAAGCCATTTATCATGGTACATCCCTTTACCTCTTTTCCTTCCCTTCCCTTCCGGGGTAACACACAACATACTGTCCCAGCCATCATGGCAACACACAACATACTGTCCAGCCATCATGGCAACATACTGACCCAGCCATCATGACAACACACAACATACTGTCCCAGCCACCATGGCAACACACAACATACTGCCCCAGCCATCATGGCAACACACACATACTGTCCCAGCCACCATGGCAACACACAACATACTGTCCCAGCCATCATGGCAACACACAACATACTGCCCAGCCATCATGGCAACACACAACATACTGTCCCAGCCATCATGGCAACACACAACATACTGCCCCAGCCATCATGGCAACATACTGCCCCAGCCATCATGACAACACACAACATACTGCCCAGCCATCATGACAAACATACTGCCCCAGCCATCATGACAACACACAACATACTGCCCCAGCCATCATGGCAACATACTGCCCCAGCCATCATGACAACACACAACATACTGCCCCAGCCATCATGGCAACACACACATACTGTCCCAGCCATCATGGCAACACACAACATACTGTCCCAGCCACCATGGCAACACACACATACTGTCCCAGCCATCATGGCAACACACAACATACTGTCCCAGCCATCATGGCAACACACAACATACTGCCCAGCCATCATGGCAACACACAACATACTGCCCCAGCCATCATGGCAACACACAGTCCCACCCATCATGGCCTCGCACAACATACTGCCCCAGCCATCATGGCAACACACAACATACTGCCCCAGCCATCATGGCAACACACAACATACTGCCCCAGCCACCATGGCAACACACAACATACTGCCCCAGCCCCATGGCAACACACAACATACTGTCCCAGCCCCATGGCAACACAACATACTGCCCCAGCCATCATGGCAACACACAACATACTGTCCCAGCCATCATGACAACACACAACATACTGTCCCAGCCATCATGACAACACACAACATACTGCCCCAGCCATCATGGCAACACACAACATACTGTCCCAGCCATCATGGCAACACACAACATACTGCCCCAGCCATCATGACAACACACAACATACTGTCCCAGCCATCATGGCAACACACAACATACTGCCCCAGCCATCATGGCAACACACAACATACTGCCCCAGCCATCTTGCAACACACAACATACTGCCCCAGCCATCATGGCAACACACAACATACTGCCCCAGTCATCAAGGCAACACCACATACTGCCCCAGCCATCATGGCAACACACAACATACTGCCCCAGCCATCATGGCAACACACAACATACTGCCCCAGCCATCATGGCAACACAGGAGACTGGTAAGCTGGATATTGCCCCATAAGTGCTTCACCTTCACCTCGTCCTTCAGCCCGTCCTCCAAACAAAGACCCAAAGTCCATTCCATCCACCCGCCAAACCCCGCTGTTTATGAATGAAAAGCGGTTTACACACGACTCACAACTGCTGACGTTCGAACAAATCCGGAACAAGTGCTTCACTGACGAATTTTGTTCGAATCACAACGCTATAAATGCTTCACCCACGTACTACAAACACAAATAATCGCCAACAGAACCTAAACACCTAACCTAACCTATCCTATGCCTATATATACACAATATGCCAATATATTATAATATTAATTTATATTTGAGAAAATTCCGTTTTGAATGAACAGCATGTTAAAATTTATGAATGCGTCTGTGGGGTTGACCGCTGAATGTAATGGACTTGAGTCGAGGACGTGTTGCTGTAAATGCTTCACCCACGTACTACAATAATCGCCAACAGAACCTAAACACCTAACCTATGCATATATATATATATATATATATATATATATATATATATATATATATATATATATATATATATATATATATATATATATATATGCACATATGCCTATATATGCATAATATTAATTTATTTGAGAAAATTCGTTTCGATTGAACATGTACAAATTTATGAATGCGTGTGTGGGGTCGACCGCTGGATGGAAGGTACTTAAGTCAAGGACGGGTGGCATCCTCGGCTATATATCCGGCAGCACAAAAAGAAACCATAATATAAATAAATATATATAATCACAAACGCACTGTGTCTGGGGGGGGGGGGGGTAAAGGGGTGAAGCGAGACATGGGTAGTAAATATGATAAGAGATAAAAAGTTCGAGAATCGGTACAATGTAGAAGTGCCTGTTACAAAGGCGGGGTCCAAGAGCAAAATGCTCTATCTTACAGGCGAAAACATATCCCCTCACATGCCTACAGAAGTTTCAACTGATAGTTAATCAAAACTCCCACATACATTAGACCAAGTCCGGAATATGCAGTGCAAGCAAGTAGTCTAGCTAGCATCTCTCTTCTAACACAACACAAAACTGAAGAAAAATTCTAAAAGGTATGCTACCAGATGGGCCCGGAGTCGACAGGCACGAGCTACGAAAGAGCACAAAAGGAATTAAATCATAACTAAACAGAAATAGAGAAACAATTCCCATGCACAGAAAGCATTGAGAAATAAATTAGGAAGTTTTTTTCATGAGAACAGATGAAAAACTTTATAAAGTATGCAAATCAGGAACAGAAATATTAAAAAGAACTGCCAGTCAAAAAGTGGGGAATTCCTGGGAATACCAGAATATGGGTTCGAATCCTTCTCACGGCTCCTACCGATTTCTCTTTCTGTATTATAGTGAATTTAAAGAGCAAAGTAGCATAAGAGAGCAGCCGTCTTCTTGAGCTGCCACAACGGACGTAAATATACTAAAACATATAAAATATATAATATACTAAAATACCCGAACCTAACCTAGCGACTCGCACATAGAAAACGAGAATGTTGCCAGCTGCTTTGATTTATAATACATCATGTTTGTCCGTTGGGGATTAAGACGTCAAAATGCTATGTATTATTCATGGAGACACACTGTAGACAGACCCCTATACACGGGCTTAAAATTCCATGTGATAAGAGCCTATGAAGTTAGTTTAACAGCTTAAATTGAATGGTGAATGACCCAATCTTAAGCAATCGATCTTAAACTACAAAATCCCACCTGGATTGGGTCTCCCCCCCCTAACCCAGTTCAACTCCCTCCCCCTCCCTTTCCCACAAGATTCAAACGCTCATGCAGGCGAGGAGTCACAATAACGTGGCTGAAGTATGTTGACCAATCCACACACTAGAAAATGAAGGGACGACGACGACGTTTCGGTCCGTCCTGGACCATTCTCAAGTCGATTCTCACAATCGACTTGAGAATGGTCCAAGACGGACCGAAACGTCGTCGTCCCTTCATTTTCTAGTGTGTGGATTGGCCAACTTCAAACCCACACCATAAACCCATAAACTCACCGCCACAATCACTCATTTATGAACCGAGAGAGTGAGTGTTATATCGAGCCCTTCACACATTCTTAGAAGCACCTTCAGGAAGTGACCGTCGCACTCTGTCGAGGCCAAGAGTGTCTTGATCTTCACGGATCGTCTCCAGGTGCGTGTTGCTGTTCCCTAGCGTCCGTAACGACCATTAACCACGAGCACCAGAGGGGTAGTTTCACAGCGAGGGATATCTTCAGCTTAACAAGGTGGTGATATAACCTATGATATCATGTTTCGTTTTTTTTTTTTTGAGAGAGAGACTTTTTGCCTCGCTGGTTATAAAGGCATTATTCAAATCGTTCGCGAGCATATTTTCTTGTTTGAAAGCCACGGGCAGAGATGTCCACGGGGGTCACAGGGTAACCCCTGCTACTTGGGGGGGTCACAGGGTAACCCCCCCGCTACTTGGGGGGTCACAGGGTAACCCACTGCCACCTAGGGGGTCACAGGGTAATCCCCCGCTACTTTAGGGGGTCACAGGGTAACCCCCGCCACTTGGGGGTCACAGGGTAACCCCCCGCCACTTGGGGGGTCACAGGGTAAACCCCCCGCTACTTGGGGGGTCACAGGGTAACCCCCGCACTTGGGGGGTCACAGGGTAACCCCCCGCCACTTGGGGGGTCACAGGGTAACCCCCGCCACTTGGGGGGTCACAGGGTAACCCCCCGCCACTTGGGGGGTCACAGGGTAACCCCCCGCCACTTGGGGGGTCACAGGGTAACCCCCGCCACTTGGGGGGTCACAGGGTAACCCCCCGCTACTTGGGGGGTCACAGGGTAACCCTCCGCTACTTGGGGGGTCACAGGTTAACTCGTTATATAGGATTACCTCAATTTTTTTTTTTGGCAGGGATATTCCTGTGTGGGCCCTAAGCCCACTTAATGTTACTTGTTTCTTGTTTTACTTAGGCGGCATATATAAATATTTATGACTCGTATGGTCGCTTCAGTAAAATTTTGCCCCGTGTGTTTAACAACATCATCAGCTCATTTGAATCTTAGATGAAATCTTGTTGTGGTTGTAACTGTGCACTGTGTTCCAGTTCCAGTTGTCTGTCGGGCATTTCTCCACAGTGTTGACATTTCCTCTCATCTTCCGGAACCTGTAAGTCTATTTCCTATGCACATGGGTATCCAAGCCTGATGCGATGTAAGTGTACTTCTGTGCTCTACTGCTCCTTTCGTCAAACTAAGCGATTCGTAGTTGGTTGAATTTTTTTACCAACCCGCAGATCCTGATGTTGCAACTGCTGTGTTGTGGTCACTGTACATCTTTTGCATTGCTCTATTTCTAAATACTTTTTTAATCTGTGATAGACTCTGTGGTATGTAAATGTTTACATTTCTTCTCTTAGTTGCACGTTTTGCAGCTTCGTCTGCAATGGCATTTCCTATTATTCCCACATGACTTGGCATCCAGTTGATCAGTACCCGTCGGCCTTGTCGTTTGAATGTTTGCATTAATGATATGACATTTGTGATCAGATGGATGTTATCACATATGTGTTCTTGTTGCAAGGTTTCAATGGCAGTTCTCGACTCTGTATGTATGATAACATGTTATCGGTGTTCTGCAAGAGCATGTTCCAAAACCTTTTCAATAGCTAGCATCTTTGTACAGTTTAACACCTATTCGAGTCTCTCCAACTACAAAATTTCCCGCCTTAACTGCAGCGCCTGTTTCTTGTTCCTGCTGGTCTACTGATCCATCTGTGAAGTATGTGAAGCTGTCAGATGCAAAGTTTGCTTCTACATGCATCTGTGCAATATTACGTAGCAGATGGGGATTAGTCTGGTTCTTTTTTTTTCCCTCAAGAGCCATATTCCGAAAAAATCCGCTGGCAACGATTCCCAAGGGACTTGCATAACAAAGTCTTCTTGTATTTCGTCGACACCTCTCTCAGTGACTGTTATATCGAATGTATTGATGGTGTTTATTGCATAATGGGTCTACATGCTGCTATTTTAGTCTCCTCTGTCCCGAGTTAGTGCTCCAGGGCCAGATTCACGATAGCACTTACGAACGTGTACATCTTTCGTCAATCTTTGACGGCTTTGGTTACATTTATTAAACAGTTTACAAGCATGAAAACTTCCCATTCAACTGTTGTTATTGTTATAAACAGCCTTCTGGTGCTTCGGGGCTTATTAACTGTTTAATAATTGGAAACAAAGCCGCCAAAGATTGAGAAAAGATATACAGGTTCGTAAGTATTTGCGTAAGTGCTTTCGTGAATCTGGCCCTTTCCAGTGATTAAACCAAGAATCAGTTCACTTAAAGATATAGTCAATGCACACAGAAATCACAATAGCGTGATACATCGATTGAACAAATCCACAAGGGCCGTGATGAGGGTTCGAACATACGTCCGAGATGATCCCAGATGCGTCTTAGTCGATTGACTAAGACTACAATCTACACAATTGACAACAATCGATCCCTACGTCTGGGAACATCCTAGACGTAGGTTCAAACCCTCATCCCGACCCTTGTGGATTTGTTCGTATATTCAATATCTTGGTCCGCATGCAGGTAGCAATCCTTTTACCCTTATTTCAATCGTCGTTATTTTGGTTTCTAGTCTTGGGTCCAGTATTTTAATCCATCTGGGAGCTCCTGTTATGACTTGCGTTGTATCATTTATCGAGTCGCTCAACGTTTGCCCACAGGCTAGGAGAGAGAGTAAGGCAGGGAACAAACGGCATATTTGTAAAACATTTTTTAACACCGTCCCACTCCTAGACGGGGCCCTGTGATTGCTCTCATTATATTTAGTCGTGATTTTGGTTTCTTCAAATATTGAATTTGCTTGTTGAATGTCATTTTAGAATCAATCCACACTCCGAGATTGATATTGTGTAATCCACCGAAGGTTAATGTTTTGAATGTTTAGGTGCCTGTCTGGAGTGTTGCCACCTAGTCTCATTGCCTTAGATTTCTGTGCAGATATTTTTATCCCTAAAATGCTGCTTTCAGATGTTACTTTATCTAACTCCCCTTGTGCTTTATTTAAAAGTGAATGACCTGTGACGACTAATGCTGTATCAGCATAGGTTAGCAATTTAACTCCTGCAAATGTCATGGTAACGAGGCTTTCCATAAGGATGTTAAAAAGACTAAGACTGAGGACCCCTCTTTGTTGAGTCCCATTCTCATGAAAGTTGTAGTCCGACGCTTGTCCTTTCAACTTTACTATGGCATACCTGTGACTTAGGTAATCTTGAATCCATGCTAACATATTTCCCTGTATACCATTTTTAACTAAGGTGTGTAAAATTGCTTGCGGAGCTTGCAAGTTCGAATGCTTTTTCTAGATCAAGGAAGTTCACTATAGCTGAACCCGAGTTAACTGTTCCTAGTAATGTTGCTATGTAGTTGGCAGTACATACTCCTGTAGTGACGCCAAATGTGTGTTTATGCAGGTCTCCAGTCTTCCACATGAACCTATTTAAAACCATTCATTCTGCAGTTTTACTAATGCATGATGTTAATGAAATGGGTCTGTAATTGCCAGGTTCTTTCGGCATAGGAATTGGAATGATGTCTGCTTTCTTCCAAGAGGTCGGTAGTTTGCCTTGCTGCCAAGATGCATTGATAACGTCCAATATCCCTTGTTTTCCAGCAGGACCAAAGTGATAAGGACGTTGCACCAGGTGCTGAGTATGTAATGTTATCAGCACCTGGTGCAGTCTCCTTACCACTTTTGTTTTTTGGCTTTGATTAGTTCTTGTTTGGTGAAGGGACAGTCACATACGTCATTTGTAGTTTTGCTCTCATGAATGACTGTCAACCTCTTGTTTTAATTGTTTTTGCTGCCTCCTGACCATTGCAGAAAGCTGATATGAAGCTGCTCTTTCTGCAAATTGGAGAGCAAGTCTCTCAGACTCCTGCAATGGTTGAATACATGCATGTGGTCGACCTGATATGATTTTAATTTGGCCCCATATCTTGTCAAGACTACTATGTTCATTTAGTTTAACTCCACTCAAACCATCTTGCCTCTTTTACCTCTCTAGAAATTCGTCTTTTTTCAGATATCACCGCTCTTAGAGTTCTTCATTCTGGTGTGGTATTTCTCTTCAGATGTTTTCTGAAGACGTTGACTGTGGTTTTGTTCTTTAACTTCATTACTATAGAACCAACAATTCCTTCGTTTTGTGTTTCCTGGGATAATGATTGGTATAGCTATGTTTGCAATAGTTGCAATGGCTTCCTGCAGATTGGTCTCGTGTATGTTCAAATCCTCAGGTGGCGTGCATGTTGCATACCATTTTCAAGTTCCTCTTGGTATATATTCCAGTTAGGCTTTTTCACATTCCACCTAGGTTGTGTAGGAGGTCGTTCTATGTTTAGTGTTGTGACAGTAGCATAGTGGTCACTGGTGATCACCAGGTCTACCTCCCACTTCATCTGATGCTTGAATGCTGTTGAGATTAATGTAAGATCAAGGGAACACCCTTGAATGTGAGTGGATTCCCTAGTGTTAAGAAGTGTTATTTCAGGCAGCTAAGTAGCGCATATCTGCATGGGCTGGCCCAGTCGCACCTAACTTTATGTTGAGCATTAAAATCTCCAGCAATAATTACATTTTCCTGCATGGCCAAGGCAAGCACTGCCTCTGCTTCTAGTTTACGTCTAGGGGGCTTGTAGACGTTGTAAATGAGGAGCTCAATATTAGCCATATTCACCGTTACTGCTAATACCTCTACTCCATCCCCACATGAAACTGGGTCTATTTTCTTGCTGGGTATGGTGTTCCTGACTAGGGTCATTAACCCTCTTTGTCTGTTCATACGGTATAATATAGTGCTGATATCCAGCTAATCTGAATGACTTCGTGGCTGGGGAAAAAGTTTCTTCCAAAACGATTATATCTGCTTTCGTAATGATTTCAGTTTCCTGAAGGGTGTGGTTTTTATTTCCAAGACCTTGTATGTTCTACTGCCGTATTCGTAATGGCCAGACGACGATTTCGGTTGGTGCTGCAGGTTTTAGTTCCTCTTCGGAATCTACGTCTATATTCTCCACCTTGCAAGTCGTGTCACTGCAAACTGAACAGCACTGATTGCTCATGTCATCCACTGCATTGTTGGAATCTGTGCGCCCTGTTGTCCATCACCTTGCTGTTGGTATTGCTGCACACCGGACTGCATTGATTGCTCATGGCCGTTTTGCATTATCTTGAATTTTGGAAGATGTGCAGAGTGTGACGATGTCTGGTGTGCTCTCCCGTCTCATAATGTTGTCCCTGTGTCTGGGCAGTAGAGAGAGGTACATTGTCTGACACTGGCTGGTGTGTGACTGGTGCTGTTCTCTCTAGGTCCATTATGTCTAGTGTCTTGTTGGTAGAAGCACTTGGTGTGGCCTCGAGAGAAGTTGTCTTCGATGCCTGCTGCTCCTTGGTCCAATCTCCCTCCTTGTGTGAAAGCTGCCTCCATTGTCTCTTCCTCTTTTACTGTCTCCATGATGTCTCCACGTATTGAGGACCGATTCACTGCCCTACCTAATTCCTGAGACACTCCTAGGCCTGGAGAAATTCATTCCCCTCCAACGGAGGTCGTAAAATGATTCCTTCAGGTGGAATCAGGGATACCTAACACCTACTTGAGCGGTTTGGTCTACCTTTCCTTGTCAGGCTCAGTACACCTTCTAAGGTGCCCCCTTGTGGCTCTGCCCGCAGGGTATCGCCTTGCCCTTCAGGGTAGGACTCTAAACGACCTAGTCAGTGATACGGTCCTCACTAAAAAAAAGTCATGGGCGATGAGTGTGGTACGACAGTTTGAGTCGCCTGTGTACTGGGATTCACAGAACACCAGTCATCTGAACAGCAGCTAATCAACAACGTTATTTGTCCATCAATTGTAGACGAAATCGGCATTGTTTCCTTCCAAACAAGATATTATCTGGTCTTTGAGTAATTTTTTTCTTCTACCATAGACGTGGCCACACATTAACAATGCTAACTCGAATATATACATTTTCTTCTGTCCTCTATGGACAGGGTTAGAGATCTGTTAAACATATTCCCTGTCAGGTGATTTATTGAACATTCAACCACAGAAGGTGATTGCAGTGCTTATAAAATGCAAATCTACCCTAAGAACAGAAATACATAAATGCACAGATTTACGTCTGTCCTACATTAACGGTGTTCGATGTGTCTTTTTTACATAATGTCATTAATGTCTGTTTACAAAAGGTGGAATGCAATTCTGATCAGCTTCCACTTATCCTGTAATCATATACATACAAATACATTATATATTATATAATCTTCTCGATATTCGAATCTTCTCGATATTCCTTATGTTTTTCTTCACTGAAGCAACAAGTTGAAAATTAACTCTCCAAAGTTCATTTTTACTTTTTATTTGGGTCTGACTCCTTGTGACGCGTTTCGTAAGGTCTCACTTTACATTCTCAACGACAAACTCTACTGTGCTTAGCACTTGGTTATATCCTCTTTTGGTGAGGTGGTTAGGCGATATATGAATGAATGACATTACATTGGGGATATTAATAAGGTATTAAATGAATCAACATAGTGTGACATGTTGGCAGCTTACGTTCTTCTGGCTGCTTCCGTTCCTGTTTCAGGGTCATTCGGTCCTGCTTCTGTGTTGGCCCGGGGTCTTGAAGTGGGTAGAGTGTAATTGGGTATTAGCTGGTTATTGATGGCTGGTCTAGATTTCTTGATTTGCAACGCCTCACTGATGTATAATCTTCTATTGTCATTGTATTTATCAATTATTTCGGTGTTGCTCTTCAAAATATCCCTGGTGGTCGTCTCGCTGTGTGTGGCGATTATATGGTCCTTGATGGAGCCCTGTTGTTTGTGCATTGTTAATCGCCTTGAGAGAGACGTCGTTGTCTTGCCTATATACCGAGTTCGTTGGGGCTGACAATACCCAAGTGGGCACGTGAAGGCATAGACAACGTTGGTCTCTTAAGGCGTTTTTCTTGGTGTCGGGAGAAATCTTTAGCAGATTGGCGGCTTTCTTACTCCTATAATATAATGTTAGTTTTGTTATATATTGCTAGACTACGGGCAGTCGCTGTCAGCGTTAAGGCACATCCCTATATATGTCTCCTTAGTATATACTGTATGATGAGAACTGCCATTCCTTTCCATGACTGCTACAGTTAAGAGCAGCAGCGTACCCACTCCCCACTCTCATCTCTTAAGTTAAAAACTTAAGTCTTGCTCAAAAGCTTCCTTCCAACTGCAACAGTCGTTCGGTATCCGGGACTTTTACAAATATGTCGTCGACATACGTGCAGTAGATGGCGGTTTTTAGGTCTAACCAGAACTCAGTTCAATAGTACCCATGTAAAAGTTTGCGAACAAGACACCCAGCGGGGAGCCCATGGTGACGCCGTCCACTTGCTTATACATGTGTGCATGAGGACTTAAGACGGGTGCCTCTTTCGTGCAAGCTACAAGCAGTTTTCTTAATATACTCTCTGGTATGTCCAGAGGAGTGCTAGTCGGATCTCGATACACTCTGTCCATCGTTCCAATAGTCTGGTCCACGGGCATATTAGTGAACAGTGACTCTACGTCCAGGGAGGTCTTACACCTGCGGCCCGTGAACCTATCAACAGGTCAACGAATTCCTTCGGCGACCTCAGACTAAACGCGCTCGATGCCAACAGCGAGTTGAGCCGCTTAGCCTGTACGTGGGCGTTGGTGTCTGGCTGATGACTGGCTCTTAAAATGTATCAGCGAGAGGAACATTACCCCAACTGACGTCAACCAAAAGATAAAACAACAATATAGGAGTAAGAAACCACCAACCTGCTAATAAAGATTCTCCCGACACCAAGAAAAAAGCTTTGAAAGAGAAACGTTGTCTATGCCTTCACGTGCCCACTTGGGGATTGTCAGCCCAACGAACTCAGTGTATAGGCAAGACGACAACGTCCCTCTCTAGACAATTAACAACGCACAAACAACAGGGCTCGGAACATATAATCGCCACACACAACGAGACGATCACCAGCGATATTTAGACGAGCAACACCGAAATAATCGATAGATACAATGACGATAGAAGATTATACATCAGTGAAGTGTTGCATATCAAGAATCTAGACCAGCCATCAATAACCACTAATACCCAATTACACTCTACCCACTTCAAGACCCCGGGCCAATACAGAAGCATGACCGAATGACCCTGCAACAGGAACGGAAGCAGCCAGAAGAACGTAAGCTGCCAACATGTCACAGTATGTTGATGGGTCACACTGAGGTGATGGGTGCTCAGAATCTCAGGTTCCAGAGAACAGGACCGTGTGCGGCCAGCTAACAATGGCATCGACAACAGGTCTTGTTTACCCAGTAACACGTGACTTGAGGGAGGGGGGGGGGGGTCACCAGGTGACCCGGCAAACTCTTTTAGAAATCACATTAACGTGCTATATTAAAGAAGAAATTCACAGGAGCCTTGATGGGGTATTCGATCCACCTCAAGAGGTTCCCATAATGCGTCTGGGAACGCTCTGCGCACAGGTTCGAACCCTCACATCAAGGCTTTTGTGGATTTGTTAATATATATTTTTTTTTATTTTGATACCCTAAGACACGAGGTATTGTCTGCGTGAGCATCTCAACAAGGTTATGTCGGGAAATTTGGCGACCGTGAAAGCAACATTAATGTTCTACCACACATACAGGCGCTGGGAAAAAACAGTTACGTGTTCTCTCAGTACTCACAAGAGAGACAAATTACATGTCTCGGCGCCCTGAGTACTCAAGAGTAAACATCTTGAGGTCTCACGATGCTCAAAAAATGCATCTTTAATGCCTAACACGTTTTAAGTCTCCAAGATAATGAGAAAAATACACCAAAGAAGTGAAGGAAAACTTGGTGTTCAGAAAATTCGTGTTTGAGGCCACCCATTAAGACGTCTGTGTATCAGACGTCTTAAATGGGACTGACGGAGCCATCTTAGAAGGGGGTCTTAGATCAATTGGAGAAAGACTATTGTATTCTATATTCCTGCCACCTGAGCTTTTGGACCCCCACCTTTCCGTCCACACTAAAAGAAATTAGTGCTTTTCAGTGCTTCGTAGCTTCAGTCGTATCTTGCCTCTATTGCATGTGCACAGAAAAATGTGTGTGTATATTACATATGCAGATAATGAGGCACAATATAGTGGCTGAAGAATGCTGACCAAACCACACACTAGAAGATGAAAAGACGACGACGTTTCGGTCCATCCTGGATCATTATCAAGTAGATTGTAACGAGACGAGGGAAGCGACCGAAACGTCGTCGTCTTTTCATCTTCTAGTGTATATTATACACACAGGGTAGTAGCCAGAGGTGCCGGAATTGTTTTGCAGGGATATTCCTGCGGTGTATTTATCTCTGGAATATCCCTGAAAATAAAATTGATCGATAGTCATTCAAATCCTTTCCTAATCCCCCATCCTAATATGCTGTGTAT